>JAGYYJ010003138.1:0-149867 GCA_019671005.1 Hibiscus mutabilis
AAAATTGTCATGTGACATTAATTAAAAGGATTATTATCCTATACACCGATGGTAGAAACTTTTTGTTTCACAAGCGCCTCAATTATAGGATTTAGGATTTTAGTTTAGGGTTTAGAGTTTAGGGGTTTAGAATTTAGGGTTCATGGTTATAATTTAGGATTTAGGATAATATGGGTAGGAATTTAGGTTTTAAACTATAAACCCTAAATTTTAACCCTAAACCCAAAATTCTATCAACAACCCCTAAATTCAAAACTACTACACTTAAACCCCTAAACTTTAAACGGAGTCCCTAACCCCTAAAACTAAGGCGCTAGTGTAAAAAAGTTTTCACGAGCGCTTGTGTATAGAATAATTACCCCAACTAAAAAATACATTATGTACCTATTTTAACGAAAAAATATACTTTAGGTACTTATTTTGACAAAAAAATATACTTAAGGTACTCTGGCGAAAAAAATACTTTAGGTATCTATTTTGACCAAAAAATACTTTAAGTATCAAAATGAAAAGTTGGTATACTTTAGGTACTAATATGATACATAAGCCTTAATTTTATATTAAATAACTTACTTAGGGTAAAGTTTGATCACTAAAGTTTTAAAAATACAAAATGATTCTTAAAATTACTGAAATTTATCACTTTTTATAACATGTAAGGATCATTTTGTAACAATTTGATGAGTTTAATGACAATTTTATAATTTTTAAAATTTTAGTGACTAAAAGATTTTTTTTACTCAGTTTAGTGACCGAAATATTATTAAGGAATATATATAAACTATATATAATCAATGCAAAGTTGTACTAGGATTGTCCATTTTATTTATAAAAATATTATTAAGGAATAGGTTCAAGTAATTTAGGGTTCCAATAATTTGTAGATCATTGGTCGTCTGGTAAAGTGTATTTAAAGTTTCTCTTTTCCCTCCTTTTGGCACATGGTAAAGCATATTTTTTAGGCAATTTAAAAAAGAAAAACACTTTTAGTAAATATAAATATATTTTTAAACAAAGAATTTCTCAAATATTCATAGATTTTTTTAATATTATGATGTGATTACATAATAATATTTATTCGTAAGTACACACTGTGCAGACAAACTATAATAAACTCTTTGCATGAAGTCATCTTTTTAAGCGACAGAAGAACTTAAAAGAGTAACACGAACCAACTAAACTAAGCTCCAGACTAATATATTAGTATATTTTGCATGAAGTCATCTTGCAATGGGAGATGGGGGAATTTGTACATATATGTAACAACTAAACTAGGCAGCACATTTTCCGCGTCAACCCGAGGAAGAACTAGTTTCTGCAGTTTCATCTTCACTATAGCTAGATGGTACATCCATGGCAGGTCTAGATGACATATAACACAGTTCAAAGATCTTGCCGAGTGTATGCTAATAAATAGATGGATATAGGGAGGTAAAATATATACTATAACATACTGACCTTTTAGTCGGATTTGTCAACACGGGCGATCTGGCATGTGATGCATTTGAAACATCTTGCTGCAGAAATTTGGCGTCGACTTGCTCTGCAACCTTGGAAATAAGAAAGAGGGGTGTCAAAAGCAAAACATGAGTGCATGATATGACCGAAAACCGACTAAAGTTTGAACTTACTCTCAATTCATTTGTTGGATCAGTTTTCACTCGTACAGGGTACTCCTTTTCCAGCCTCCGCTTTCCACCAAGTTTCTCGGCCTGCATGTATGTACCAAAAAAAAATCGAGCCAAAACATTCACCGCGGAAACCATTGAAGGACAAAGCATGTGAGAAGAAATACCTTTCCCGTCCTTGCAGATGGCCCTCTCTCAGTACCCAAGGACTTAGACGGGTTTTCTTTCTTCAGGGATTTATATGTATGGTTATCTTCGTCACGCAAACAAGGATTTTCTTGTTCATCATCAGTTTTTCCATCATTGGTGTCGGGATGTTTAGAGAAAGAATCTGGTCTCATCCTTTTGACAGCAAGCTTGGAGTTCATCCTACTTTGTTTGCAATCAATGACACCATCTTTTTCAGCAGAGCCTTTGTGGATATCCGATGAAGAGTTCTGGCCCGGGAATGAGTTGGAAGAAAGAAAAGAAGACTTGTATTTTAATTGCTGATGAGATTTTTTATTCCGTCTTTCAGACCCATACACAGTTTTGAAGGTTGCACTCTCCATATATGAATCCTGAGAACTCAACTTGGAATTACGTGCTTCATCTACCTACAAGGACTCGGAAAGAAAAAAGGCGTATCATAAGGCGGTCACTATAGGAATAATTCCGGTGACTTCCATGTATCGAAGTATAACAGACCGTGCTGCGAGAAGCACCATGGAACCAAAGCTTCCAAGCTGCAACGTCAAAAGCTAGAGCTCTAATTCATTGTTTTGCTGTCCAACTAAAAGCTCCATATACAGCTAGATCTAAAAGATTTCTCAGCAAGGATAGAGGATCACCGGAGGAGAATCTCTCATTTATTTCCCGACATTAAATAGCAGGGCCGGAGAAAGTTGCTTAAAACCTGAACAATTATAGACCTTTTGCTCTACTTTAAACCCCATAAATCCTAGCAGTATCTGACACATATGCTAATGCTATAATACTAGCGAGTAAAAATCTCTATTATTAAAGAGAATAACATGAATTTAGCAATCTCTAAACAGGACAACTCAGGACAAAAAGACTTGAACATCATCATTATTTCGTATACTGATTGAACACGTACACACTACCTCATCCTAGTTTTCAATACTATTTAGCAGGGTCATATTATTACAGAATAGACTATAGATATAGTTTTGGTGCCTGCTAAGTATATTAAAACATGGAAAAAGTGCCTCCATGAGTCCACTTACAATGTTAAGCTGCTTTATAACTCCAGCAATATGAGATGAATGGAGCTGTTGGGAATCTCCAGCATCAACTGGCTCTGCTTAAGCAAACACACGAGATTCAAATATTTCACGACTAAAGAGTGATACATGATCAGCTTTAAGCATAAGAACTACAACGGAAGAACATAAGCAAGAGTGTTCGACTGATAGAACCAGGACAAGAGGTGTAGAGGGGAGGAGGCCAGGAGACACATAGGATGACATGGAAAGGCATAATGACAAGACTAGGAAAATATATATATATATATATACCGGGGCCCATGTGAATCGGTTGCAGTTGGATCAAGAAGGCCTTTTGAGTGTTTTAGTTAAAGGTTAAGCAATATCTCTATTAAAAAGGTTTATATATTCCTTTCTAACTGCACTACTTGTAAGAGACTATTTAAAACAAGAAAATTGGACACATTAGCCTAGACTAGGAGCATGGAAAAAGGTAGCTAAAACACACAAAATAGAGAATGAAGAGTTCCGAGCATGGTTTAACTTATGTTGATCTTACTTTGAGACTTGAGTTAAGGCCTAGGCTCCTTTAATAAGGAGTGATAAACTGCATATCACTATTTATCTTCTGCATAGCTTTTCAAAATGCAATACTTCAGTAGGCTAAATGCATAAAAGGCAGAAGAAATATGCGAAATGTAATTATTATTTCCTAAGTTCAAAAGCCAGTTAATGTTTACTAGACCAACAAAGTACCAAATAATATATAAAATGGCAAAAATCACAAATTAAGTGCCCCTTCTATCAGAAATGATATTCATGATTCTATAAAATTGTCAAAATAGCAAACAGATTTTGGTATTGGACTTACCACTGACAGGCTTACTACATGGGAATTCAAATGTGCCATTAGGCGGTGGATCAAACTCAATACCAAGTAGTGGACCATCTTCTAGATAATACCTCCCCAGCTGCCTCTTAACTGCAGTAATCGCAGGATTTTCACTTTCACCCTTGAGCTTCAAGTATCCTGATGGCTTATAAACCTTGCTTTTAGCCATCCTTGTGTTTGCGTTTATTGGCAAAGTTGCTCCATTTTGTCTAAGTTTCTTGGAAGTTGGCATGTCATGAGGATCCTGACTTTCAGAAAAACGCATATCTAGTAAAGACGAGCTACTTTCAGAAGATGTATCTTCCATATGAGCATCATATGGATTTTGAAGACTCCTATGGTCAGCTAAAAACTCTTGGCTAGAAATCCTTCCACTTTCAACCTCCCTCGGATCAATATTCCTATAATCCCGCTCCTTAATACTGCCAGAAGAATCTTGCCTGAGTCCACTACCACGATCCTGAATAACGCCACTAGAATGATCCAAATGCCCATTAGCATGTTCATCTCGCCTTTTGTCTTTTAACCTTCTGTGACAAAACCAACTAGATATCTGTTTTTCTGTCAATCCTACCTGAAGTGCTATTTGTGCTTTCATTTCATCTGAAGGAAATCTGAGCTCTGTAAAACACCCGAAAACTCCGTTTCAAACATAGAAAATGAAGCGTGTAAATAAGATGATAAGTGAAGAACTGGTTACCTTTGTAGAATTTCTCCAGAGCCATAACCTGGGCTGGTGTCTTGACTGTTCTTTTTTTGTTGACATCTGGAGAAACTTTATTCCCTTCAGTCTCAACTTCACCTGAATTTAAAGCAATCGCATAGAAGTAGAAACAAATGTATTAGATTTGATAACATTAACCATATGAAAAGAAGTACAATCCGTACCAGTCATCTATATAAAATATCATAAAAACGAGAAAGAGGGAACCTCAGATTAACAACCAGTAAAACAAAATCCTCATGTAATTACTCGGAGCCAGAAGAACAATTTCACTATATTCCTTCAGCCATTTTAAACACCTTTATATTACTGGTTATTACACTTTACATTATAAAAAAATACTGCTGGTTTCTGACATTAACAAACTCTAGAAGGCCACATCCTATCTTTTTCTCAAACTGATCTCTCACATTTAAGAGAAATAACCAACAGAAACACCTAGAGTTTAAGCGCAGGCATCAATAGTTGAAAATCTCGAATCCTGCTGTCCTTCAACCTCAAATATAAAAAATAAAGAACAATACATATCTTCACTCCCAAATTCTTTCATGTCATTAATGTATCTCCCTACAATTAAACATATGGAAAATAATATGACTAAGCCTCCGACCAAACTTGCATCCCTAACCCATTTAACTTATGACTGTTCTCGAATTCATGTTTTGCTAGCCATTAGCGAAAAAGTTACCTTCGTAACCCATTAGCAAACTTTTATTTTAACAATAAACCTCTTGCAATCCTCGTCCCATTTCCCCGAGAAATTGATCTTTAAAAATCCTTTGGTCTCAGTTCAAGTGAGCCAAATGCACAAGTTCATGGATCACTGAAGTATATAAAATAACTCAAATCCATCAACTGAACATAAATTTCAGACTTGACATTCAAGTCCATGCAAGGAATCGGAGATATAGCTTTATGCAGATTACGCTCAACGCCTAGAATGGATTCAAAGAAGATCCATTCATTGATACATCACCTATCAATGCAAAAATTTTCCAAGGTTCATGATAAAATTAGGCTTATAGAAACATTCTAAAGGAGACGTGCAAACATTTGAAACAATAATCACACGAATATTTAAAGCACAAATAACTAATTACATGAATAAAGACATGAACAAAATCTTGTACATTTTTCCAATTGATGAAACAACATTAAAATCATAGCAAATTAGGCTTGGCTGAGCAGTTGTTTCAAAGGTCAAATGCTGCATCTCCCCTCCCCCAGTTTGGAAGTTTCTCTTATGTACCAAAACAAAATTAAATAATTCATAAATAAATAAAAACAAAAAAGTAAAATAAAAAAATCATAGCTTTTTTTTTTTTTTATGCTGGAAAAATAGATCGTAGCTAAACTTTTTATACTGCATTTTCTAATGAACCAAACACTGCTTATTGACGGAAAATTCCTCAATGCATGCAACTTTCTTTTTACAGTTTCCAGCAAGCAGAAACCAAACGTTAAACAACCTAAAATCCCAACATTTTTAAATGCCAAAAACTCAAAATTGAGATCATTAATCAACACAAAATTAAGAACCCAAATCTCAAAACTTTGATCTGAGATTAAGAAACGAAAGCATTTACCTTCCATTTTGAAATTTTGTATATTTCCCCCTCTGGGATACCCTTTGTTTTTGTCCTTCAATTCCAGGGATCCACCATTTCAGCCAATGCAAAATCTGGGTTTTCGATTCTACAAACCTCTTTTTACAATCCTACCTTTGTTTTAAACATAACGTTTACGTTTCAAGAGATGAGAGAGAGAGAAAGGGGAGGATTCTGAATGAAGAATGGAAAGACAAAAAGGGGGAATTGTTTGTTGTTGTTTGGGGGTGGGGATTTGTTCTTTTCTTTTCTCCCCCTTATTTTTCCTGATGTTCATTTCCATTTTGATTCGATTTAAAGTATTCAACGGTTGTGGTTTTGGATTTAATCAAAACCCAGATTTGGGTTTCGGCAGTTTTTGCATTTTGGGATTTGTCAATCCTTTTTTTAGTCACCATTTTTCTGGGCAAATGTGGTTTTTCTTACTTCTACTACTACTAGCAGAAGATCAAACATGAAATCGCAAAAAACCTTGTCAGGTTCTTGGGGCTGGACAGGCCCATTGGACCTCCATGTTAGAGATAATACATGACAATGAATTTAGGGGATGTAAATGAATTTGAACAAAAATATATCCGGTAATAAATTCGTTTATAAATTTATTTAACGACTTGTTTATTAATTCGTTTAAAAGTTTAATTACTCGGGTTTTTTTATATTATTTTATTTTATTTTAAATATTAACGAATGTACATATAGTAAGCCTATCTTTTACCACTTCGAATTAAATTTTTTTCTTTAAAATAGTATATCTTTTGAAAAATATTTTGAATTTAAAAGAATATTTTTGGTTAGCATTTAATAAATATAGCATAAGTCAAAGATTTCCGAATCAAAATCGGATGGAGGATTTATGGTCATTAATACGAAATATTTTGGTTCTTGCCTTTAACCTAATTTCCCCTATAAATACATGGCATCCCTTCAATTTTAAAACACAATTTTAAAAAGTTTTCTCAAATTGCATTGGTTTTCTGGTGATAGTCAAAGGCTCGAGAATTGTTCGTGATTTCTCAGTCGTGCTGCTATAGAAGATCATCTGCTGTTATATTCTGAGAGACTGACGACCTACGATCTCTAGCACCGAAGAGTAGTCGAATCTGTCTTAAGAAAACTATATTCCTGTAGGCCTCAACTATCCAAGGTTTAGTTTATTTCGAATCTATTTTATTATTGTAACTTCAATATTTTGTTTATTCAATCTCTTATTTTGTCTTTAACTTTGTTTGTTCAACATATATATAGATATCATGCATGATTATAGAAAATCGTTTAAATTATAATCAAACAATATAAATATTACAATCAAATTTAATTAGAAAACTCAAACAACATGACTTAACTCAAATTTTATAACATTGACTCAAAATTTTTTGAATAAAATTTAAATTATGAAATATAAATATTTATTCGACTAACTCAAAAATTTTCAGTCAATTCAACTTGATCTAATACTCATTTCTATCTACGTTTAAGAAATGGGGTTCTCCTCTTAAAATCTAGTAATATTTATTTGTATTTCCGTTTTACCATCAATATTTAAGGATATTTTCTCTACTAGTCGTCTAAAGGTAAAGTTAGGGAGTTGGTGCAGCCATGTTCCCATAATTAAAGACGAAGATAATGGCTTAAATGTACCTTTGGTATTTAAATTATATATATATATATATATATATATAAAGTTGGTATCTAAAGAATTTTAGCTTTCAAATAAGTATTTGAACCGAATATATTTTGTTAAGTTGATACTCAAAGTATTTTTGGTCTCAAGTTGATATTTAAGCTAGATATTTTCTTTTAAATTGATATCGAAATTTATACACTCTATTAATTTAATCATAATTAAAAACAAATTAATAAATTCAACTATTTATATTTAAAAATTATATCAATACACTTTATTGTTCTCCTAAGTTGTTTGTTATTTAGATATTAAATGTATACATAAATCGGCTTAAATAAACAAAAGGTAGACAAGTAAATGGGAAGCAGTGGAGTAGAAGAAAACGAGTCATCTTTTCTAACAAAACCAATCCAAAAGCTAGGATGGCAAAAAAAAAAAAAAAACTCGAATTCTGTGAGTTTTGACTCGATATAATTTGGTAGGGTCAACTTTTTTTTTGAATTTTTGGTTTTTAGGTCGAGTTGGATTTAGATTTAAGGTAGAAATTTCCTGACCTACCCTACCCCGGTATATTTATAAATATATATTTATATTTAGTATATTTTATATTTAATATTTTTATTAATTTCTTCAGGCAGGTTGAGTTTAATCGAATTTTTTATTAAAATTTTAAGGTTGAATTAAAATCGAGTTATATTTTTATTGTATCGGATTAGGAATAAAAATATATTATAAAATATATGTATTGGATTTTATCCACGTTTTTCTTTTAATTTTTATGTTTATTAAAAATAATTAATCCTGAGGTATTTAATGAGCGTGGAATACACGCACCAGTAGACGAGAAGCTCAAAGGGTCGCTTCCAGTTGAATAGGCGTCAGACGCGATATGTAAATATCCAAATTTATAAATATGTAATATTATGATATTTTGTTGTCACTTAAACGACTTTCAATAGCAATTATGAACAAAAAATATATATTTTTTTTATGTTCTACGCTACAAATATTAAAAATAAAATTTAAATTTTATACCATAAAAAATATATCATACTTTTAATTTTATAAATTTTAATTATAAATTTTAAACCATAAACTTTAAACCTAATTTTTTTTAAAGTGAACACTAAAAATGCATAATTAAGGGTAGATTATTTCTATCCATTATGTGATACACATATTTTTTCCATATGCTATATTCACTCTTTTCTTTTTTGAACGAAATGCTATATTCACTCTAGTTGATGGAAAAGAGAGGCATAAAATGACAGAAACTAGAGAACAAAACTCTTTATACCCTTCTTTCTTCCATAGTAAACAGTGTGATTATTGGAGAGAGAGAGAATCAATAAGAAAGAAAATAATGAGAGAGAGAGAGAGACAAAGCTTACTATCAAAGGCAAAAAATTCCAATAGAAAAACAGTAATAAAACCAAAGGAAGAAGAAGCAGAGGAAGATAATGATGAACCGATAGCAGCAGCAGTAGAATAATAGAGATTCATAAACAGAGAAAGAAAACAGGAAAAAGGGTTGCATATAATTGGCTTATATATATACATACACTAATCTTTTAGGTTTTGTTTTGTTATTATAAGTCCACTGCAGCAGTTGCAGAAGTCCAGAAAGTATCTCAGCCTGAGGCTAGTCATCTCTCAGTAGCATCTGATTGCTTGCAGAATCCATATATATATACATATACATATTATGAGTGTATATATGTAGATATATATTGTAAAGTCACCCAACAAACAAGATCTTCTTCTTTCTTTCTCTCTTCCCAAAACCTTCCCTTTCTCTTAACACTGCTGCCTTTGCAGATTGGACGACAACAATCCGTTTTGGCCCCGATGACCCTTTCTCTCTAAAAATGCCCTTTTTGGTGTATATCTGAATCAATGGATATATATAGTCACTGTGGTCTCGGGATTTCATTGTCGTTGAGCGTCTTTTACAACCACCATCACACTGGTGCCGGTTTGCAGATTGGGCGTTATCATCGTCAACATCAATCTGTTTGCCTGTGGATTCCGATTTGATCTTTCTGGTCGGTTTCGGGATGCCAACGCTCAATGGTCGGCATTATCTTAAGAAACCATCTTCGACCAGTCAACTCAATGGACTTCCACCTGAGATGGGGATGGCTGGTCTGGGATGATTTCGTTGTCGTTGCTAGCCGGGGGCGTCTTTTAACCACCAAGCTAAGAAAGATCCCATCATGGTGAACGAGGTTTTCAACGGTCTCGTGAAAAGTGGGAACCAGCGTCGGAGAAGAGAACGTGTTATCCCGCTTCTTACAGTGGAGGATTCCGATTTGTTGAATAACAATGGTCTTAGTAAACATCAGCGGGATGCAGCTCGAGTGTCGAGCCACCAAGGTTTGTTCTTTCTTTATTCACTATCTTAGGGAGAAACCATCTTTATGTTCCTGATAACATTTTAGTTATTCAATAAAATTATACGAGAATTTAAATTTTTTTTAGAGAGTGCAACTGCCTGACACCCTTTCGGTCCATCCTTATAGACACTGATGAAGCTCGAAAAATCTTGTTTTAGGGTTTTTTTTAAATGAATACCATGTATGCAGATGACGGTTTTAAGGAGTCGTTGCCGGGGCAAGTATGCACACCGGCGGTGTTCAAATGCGTGCGCGTGACGGCAATGGAGGACGGAGAGAACGAGTATGCTTTATCAAGCAGTTGTTAAAATCGGTGGACGTGCGTTCAAAGGGTTTCTTTATGACCAAGGAGTTGAAGGAAGAGATGGTTTTCCGAATATATCTGAATTGCATCTAGGTGGTGGTAGAAATGCGGGGTCGCCTTCATCTCCGGTTATCGATCCATCCGAAGTTTATGCTGCCGCCAGTGGTGGCTTCGTTGGTCGATCGATCGGACTCGGGGTGCAACGTAGTCTTTGGTAAATTCTTGTTTTTTTTTGTAGACTTTGAATCCTTATTAACATATATGTTTAATATTTCTTCTGGTTTTTCAATTGCTCAGATGATAATCATATATTAATTTACATTTTCTAACACTTTAGTTAATGTTCGATTTACTGAATTTCGAATCATAGAAAACAAAGGTAAGAAATCATTGTTAGCTCTTGAAAATTTCTGATGTTTCACAGAGGTGAAATCTAAAGTGCAATGTGCTTTTCATCATCAAGAGACATTGTGTTATGAACCTTACTTTATGTGCATTCCACACATTATTATGCTCATGCCGAGTTTGAATCATAATTTCCTTGTTGAAATTTCTGTGTTTTCTTCTTTGGTTCTCTTGTTTTGTTCTGATCATAGCATTCGATTTCGATTCTGCTGGTTATGTTTTTCGGTTGGTAAAACCATGAATTTGTGGAATTCCTGATTGTTGAGCAGCTGCTTTGTTAGACTTTTTAGCTTGAGAAGTAGTTGTTTGTGTCCCCAGCATTCATTGATAAAGAAAGACAGAATTTCATCGATGTCGACATCGCCCGCTTTACTACCGTGGCGTTTTTTCCAGAGTGTGGACATGCCTGCAATTTATGCATTCATGAATGGTCGATGTACTTTGCTTCAGTTTTCCTAGGTTGTCTGGTTTTGTGTATGTTATATCATTAAGTCATTGCCTGATTTTTTCATGGTAAACCCAGGAGACATCGATTCTGTGCATTGCTTGCGGTATAGGTTTCATGAAGTGAAAATTTTAGTATATCAGTCTGCTTTTCTTTTGTATTTGAAATGTGCAATGCATTGGACATTTTTGTGTAGATTTTGTTCCAGCTTTTATGCCGGCCCCTTGCGGAAAACCTAGACAATCGTACTTGTCGGGTACATGTTAGGCTTCTAATGGTACTTATTCTTTGGTTCATGTTTTTCTGCATCAGCGTATTTAAGATTGCTGTTTGGCTCTTCCTTTCGGTCCCTCGGCATGTTGTCCCCTTCTTAGATGTCTGTTACTAACTGAAGTGCCAAAGTGCTGTATACCGTATCGGAACCATGTCTTGTTTGTAGCACTTCGAAAATTTGTTTCGGGAACTAATGAACGACATGTTCGATCCCCTACTTATGCCTGTCTTTCTTTTGCAAGATTTAGTATAGCGAATTAGTTTGTATTTATTGCAGATGGTTAAGTTCAAGTCTGTGTGCAAGATTGATGTTGATCTATTGAATAGTTAGCATTAAGCGTATGATTCTGGCTGGACAGAGATTGGAACAAATCAAACCGGAATTTTATTTCGGTTTAAGATTTGTTACTCCGACTTGAGACCTCGTTTAGTTATCTTTTCTGGTGATTACATTCATCGTCCGTTGTGTCTTGGACACTATTAATGATTGAATGAGACTGAGAGGGTGAGTGTTGTCGCGTTTCGATACACTAACGTGTATAAACACTGCAGTAGGATATTCACCTCAAGTCCGGATAACATTCACTGCTTGAAGCTTGCAGGAACTGATCATTGTACCTTCAGTTGTACACGGACGATTTCAATGGTGTTTATCAAACGCAGATGGTTACTTTGGTGGATGCCCCGATGTGGATATAAAACCTTTTTACGAATAACAAGTACACAATGGTATAATTTTCATCTGAACACTTCTTCCGACTAAAAAGCCACAAAACTTTGAGAAGGCTGTTTCACTATGTCCTCCGACTAACAGTTATCTTGACGAGACTAATGTCAAATTCACTTGTTTTACTAATCAAATTTACCATATGATATATAGATCTAACAGTCTAACTAACAAGTCAATAAATGTCAAACCATCGGATCGAAGCCTAACACTTGTTATTAAAAGCCATCAACTACTCTCTTTAGATACTTCAAGAAAAAAATTATTTTCTTCCTCCCAAGTCTTTTACTCCCACACATAAATAATGTTAAATTTTTTCGAGTTTGGTTTCATTTCACTCTCTTATTTTGATCATTAATCATTACTATTCTCTGTTCAAATAAAAAAGCCATTCAGTCACGACAACCTCTATCATAAGTTATATTTATCAACAAATACATATTATGATGAGTCCGTTTTCCAGATTGACTGATTTCAAGTTTTTTTTGTTATGTATTAATTACCAATAATAGTATAATATTAAAATCACAAGGTTACATAACATGCGGATAATGAAATTTACATGGCCAATCATGGTTAAAGCCCTTTTGATTGGTTTCCCCAAACAGATGCCAAATGAGTGGAAAATCTGGACAAATCATGGCCTAATGCAGCATGTAATGTAAGTCAAGATCTTCTTTCTCTTCTGCATACCAACACATTTGGTAGATATTAGAAAATCCCATGTGGGGTTTAAAAATTCAATTTTTATATTTAAATTCAACTTAAAAATTAAAATTTTGTTATGTCAGTGTCGAGTTATATCTAATATAATATCTAAACTATTTGTAATCTAAGCGTACGATCTCTAAAAAAACATTAATCGAATTAAGATGCAACTGACAACAATTAGATGAGCTTATTTTCTATATAACCTTTTAATCAAGATAATATACTAAATAAGCCCTTAAACATTGTCACTTTATTTAAACAAGCCCTTATACTTTTATTACAACCAAATAAGCTCTTATACTTTATTGGTATCCAATTAAGCCCTTAAACTTTAACTTGCATCCACATAAGCCCCTAACCTTTAATTTATACCTAATAAAAATCTTAAGATAAATCAACATTTCAGATCAGTTCAAATAAGGGTTAATTTAAATACAAATAAAATATAGGGGTTATTTGGTGACACCAATAGTAAACTAATTCAAGAGCTCAGCTTAACCGGATTAGATCCCTATAAGTAAGAATAACATAGAAAACATGGACTAAATTACATGTTGCTGCTAAGTTAATGGATAAGGGAAATCTTACAGAGACAGAATCATCCTTGTCTTGTCGGTAAGACAGTTGACGAGGTACTGGTTGACGTGGTGATAAAGCAGCGACGAAATCCTGCTCACTTACTAGGCTACCTCGAACATCACTCTTTTGTTGCTTCCTATTGGCTCGAGCTTGAGAGAACTCCATTGTGTAGCCCATAGATCCGGCATCGCTCCGATCCCACCCTCCGAATTCGGGAACGGTCTTCCGTGAATTGTTCTGTCGATATCAAAACAATCAAAGCATAAATATTGAGCTTATTTCTTACTAGATAGACAGTGTAGCCTTTTAATTCAAGAGCCCAGCTTATCTGGATAAAATCCCTATACGTCAGAAAAACATGGTTTAAATTAAATATTGTAGCTAAGTTAAGGGATGAGGGAAATCTTACAGAGACAGAATCATCCTTGTCTTGTCGGTAAGGCAGTTGACGATGTACGAAATCCTGCTCACTTCCAAGGCTACTCCGAACATCACTCTTTTGTTGCTTCCTATTAGCTCGAGCTTGAGAGAACTCCATCGTGTAGCCCATAGATCCGGCATTGTTCCGTTCCCAACCTCCGAATTCGGGAACGGCCTTCCGTGCGTTGTTCTGTTGATATCGAAACAATCAAAGCATATCGAGGTTACTTCTTACTAGATAAACCACTTGCCTGTCCTGTTGTCATCCCTTATTCCCTACTAAAAATGTTGTTAAAGTACACATGAAAATAGAAATCTTACAGCCACTGCGGAATCTTGGTTATTGTCATGTCGGGAAGGCTGCGATTGAGGCGAAGGAACGGCGATAAAATCCCGGTCATTCCCTAGGCTATGCCACCCATCGGACTTTTGTTGCTTCCTCATGGCTCGAGCTTGCGAGAACTCTATTGTGTAACCTATAGATCCAGGAACTTTCCGATCCCACCCTCCAAATTCGGGAACCAACATACATGGTTTGCTCTGTTGATTCATTCTGAGTTTAGCCATTCTTACATACAAAAACAAATATATGTCAATTCGATGGGTCGGATAAACCGGTTCGAGTAAATCAAAATCTTACCACGACAGGATCATTTTCGTTGCCTTGTTGATGAGGTGCTGAAGCAGCGGCCACAAACTCCTGCTCGTTCCCTAGGCTACGGCTAACCTTGGTCTTTAGTTGATTCCTGTCGGGCCGACCTCCGGACATAGACATCGAATCGTTTGCTGCTCCACCAGCTGTCTTGTGTTGGATTTTATTGTCCTGTAACCAAGAATATCAACAAATTTGTTTTAAATCAAACTGAATTGAACTTAAAAAAACAGGTTTTATAGGTTTGAGCCGATGAATGCCGTCGCCCTATGTCGACGTAGACGAATTAATGGATGAAAAATGGAAAATCTTACCGTGACAGGATCTTGGTTTTCATGTCTTAACGAAGCAGCAGCTAAATCAAGTTCATTTCCTAGACTTCGCCAAACATCCCTTTGTTGCTTCCTGTTGACTCGAGCTTGTGAGAAAACCCCTGAATAGTTGGTAGATGCTGGTTGTTTATGATCCCACTCTCCGAATTTCGGAACCGAAATCCGTTCATTTATCTATCGATTTCGAAAACGATATCATAATCAATCATTACAAAACATTAATCAAATAAATGATAAACGAACATAAAATTTGAACCGAACTTCAATGTTCTGGCCAAACTTCTTACCATCAAACCAATTATAAGAAACATCATTGTCTTAAAAACTTTAAACAATTCTGGATCAATGGAATTTCAATTGGGAAAAACCAATAAAAAAAAGAAGGAAAACAAATAAATTAAAATGCAACAAAAGGTTAGTTTTTTTTACCTCTGTTGGGTTGGCCATGGATGATTGGGGGAATGATTAATTATCAAATATGATAATTAATCATTGCAAATAGAGTTTTTCAACCCAGTGATTTATAAATAATTAAAAGAATCTCATATCTGTTAATAAAATCAAGAATATAAATATAGATTTTGTTGCATGTTTGGTTATTTTCTTTTTAAGACATCCTTGTCGATATTTATAGAAATTAGTTTTATCATCCTTATCTACAATTAAGTTTTATGTTGGAATCTTGTGTACGGAGAGAATAAATAGCGAAACAAATTACTAATAAATATATTTTTGAAAGAAAAAAATATCATTAAAATTCTTCCAAACTTAGATTCGGCGAAGGGGAAAAGAGTGACGTAGCCTATTATTAAAAACAAATAATTAATAAATATTTTTCAAACATAGATCGGTAGTTTTGTGATTCAAATATAGATTATTATTATTATTATTATTATTATTATTATTATTATTATTATTGTAAAGAGTAGGAGAAGAAATTGTTAAGAGCTTTTTTTTCTTGATTATATACATATTTGTCTTAAATGACATGTTCGGGATGTAAGATTATTCCTCCTAATAGTATTATATCCAAAAAAAATAACACTTATTGGTAAAATTGTTCGAGATTGAATCTAAAATTTTGTGTAACAATTCACTTCAACATTAGTCTTTTACCATGACACCACAAGTTTAATAAAAAAAAAAGATAAATTATTTTATACAATTAATGGTCTTCTAGAAAAATTCACGGATTTCAAACTATAATTTTATTTTTCACTCGTTTAAAAATTTCGAATAGGTTTGATAGATCTATTATTTAAATTAAGAATACATTTTCTTTTAATTTATTTAATAATTAATTTTTTTAAACGGATAAATAATTAGATGTTTTTAAGTCATTCGCAATTTAATATGTATAGTCTATGTGAATAAGAATATGAAATATGACTTTTTATATTTTTAAAATAAATAATTTAAATTTAAGTATATAATACTATCTTAATTTTACATTGTTAGAGATGAATATTTTGTTATATTTTTATATGAAAAATATTTTAACACACAAGCAGTATAAACTTTAGTTACACAAGTCTATTAATTTTTAGGGTTTAAGGGTTTTATTTAGAGTTTAGTAGTTTAAGTTTTATAATTTAGGTTTTAGGGCTTATGATTTAAGGTTTGTTTAAAATATATAGATTATATAAAATACATTTTATTTTATACAATATGTATATAAAAAATAACTTTTTTATTAAATAAAAATATTACATTCTCTAAAGTAAATGTCATATTTCAACCTATATAAGATAAAACAATATAAACATCCTTAATCAATCGACTAATTATTAGATCTCTTTAAAAATAACTTTTTATATATAGTTTCATTGTGCTTCATTTACTTTTTTTAGTATATCAAAAGATTATTGTGAATGATTAATTATATATGATTAAATTCACTTCGATGTTAAAAAAAATAGGTCTGTATATAAAATTGTGTACAATTATGAACATTTTTATACAATTTAGACATTTATTTTGTAATAAAACCAAAAATATATAAAAGTGGACATGGATGAAAGCTAAATCTCCGAACTATGAATTAGTAAGAAATGATATTTTTGTGGACACAAGTAAAAAATAAATCATAAAATAAACCAATAAAAATTTCACAATCCACAAATTCCCATCAAAATTTCTTTTTCTTTAAGCAATCTTCTCAAATGAATCAAATCCTCTCCCACTGTCCTATTGATTTTTGTTATATGAAAAAAATGAAAAAAATGAAAAAAATTTTGCACCAAAAATTTCGATCGTAATGATTAACTTTTTCGACTAATACATTGTCACGTCGTTTCTTCGGATGCATTTCGGGATTTCTTTTTCTCATTATTGTCCTAATTCATCATAGTTTTTTCTTCCATCCTGTAAAAAATAAGATATGTCAAATTTTGTATATATGTATGTATGTCTTACATCGTCGGAGTTAACTTCCGAAATGATGACCTTGATATCTTTGCAGTCATGCATGCCGTATTCACGGAGAGCTTGCTCTAGCTCTTCTGTTGTGATGTACCTGAAAGTATGCATATCGATAGTGGTAAACATCGGCATCGTGGTCGATTACGATAAATTTCTATATTTAAGTCCGAGATTTTATTACTACAATTACCCGCTGTCATCTTTATCAAACTGTTGGAAGGCTTGGTACAAATGTTCTTCTTGAACCATTCGGTTCATATGCATGGTGGCCGTGATAAACTCCTCGTAGTCTATGGTTCCGTTGCAGTTTGCATCGGCCTGGTTTAACAAAAAGAAACTAAGTATGAAGAAAAACACCATATATTTTGTGTTATTGAATCTTTGGAAACAAAACTCACTGCTTCCATTAATTGTTTAACATCAGATTCGGTTATCTTCGTTCCTTGCTTCACAAGGCATTGTTTCAATTTGTCTAGTGTTATTGTCCCACTGTTATCAGTGTCCATGCCCTTGAACATCTCCTTCAGCCCCTGTATTTCTTCCTCAGATAAACGGCCTGCAATGACCCGCAGAGCGACTTTCTTGAAATTGTTCATTGCTTTGAACTGTTTGAGCCTGGCTAGAACCGTGCTGTCATCCTCTTTGGTCCACGGATGATCTGTTGGTCGTTGGTTGTCATACAATCTGTTAGAAGTATGACATTGTTGGTGTATCTTTCGACCACATTTGCATTTATCACTGTCGTGAGTCGTGTCCAAAAACATTCACATTACTACTGATAACCAGATAATGTTAAGAAGAAGCATACTTACATAGAACTTGTTGAGTTGTTAACCGTTGCTTGGGATCCAAGGTTAGCATTTTCGTAACAAGATCCTTCGCTTGAGGTGAAATCGAAGGCCATGGATTACTCGTAACATTGACGTTGCCTTGTAAAACCGCTTGGAAGATCCCGTTTTCGTTTTCTTTATGTATCAGTAACAATCATCTTAGCTTTGTACTTCAAGAAATGTGTATGTATATATATGTATATATATGATTACTTACCTGCCCAAAAGGGTGGAACACCAGATAGAAGAATGTACAACATAACTCCTATGCTCCATATATCAGCTTCTGGTCCATATTTCCTCTGCAATACTTCCGGTGCGATATAATATGCGCTACCGACAATATCCTTAAATACATCACCTGTTCCGAAAGCGGGCATTAGCAATGTTAGTCTAATAATGGTTTCGATTTTTCAAAATTTTGCCTGGCTTGTAAAAGAGCGACAGAGCGAAATCCGTGGCTTTAAGTGGGGAATTTTCCTCTTGGTTCAACAATAAGAAATTCTCAGGCTTGAGATCCCTGTGGAATACCCCCATCGAATGACATGTATGGACGGTTTGAACAATGGTTCTTAGCAACGAAGCGGTCGCGCGCTCGGTGTAATGGCCCTTGGCAATGATTCGCTCGAATACTTCTCCACCCGGTGCACAGTTCCATCACCAAATGGACCTAATGTTTATCCTCATAAGCACCTTTGAGTTCAACGACGTTAGGCTGCCCCGTCAAATGGTGCATGATCTGCACTTCCCGCCTAACATCCTCGGTATCTTCCTTGTTCATGAGTTTCCTCTTGGCTATCGTCTTGCACGCGAATTGCTCACCGGTGGCCTTATGTGTACACAAATACGTAACCCCAAACTGTCCCCTGCCCAATTCTTTATCGATGTGGTATGTCGTTCGAATATCTTCCATCGGACGACACAATACCGCTCCGATGTTTGGCCTGTTGCGCTTAGAGGATGTTCCTGAAGACGGTGGCGACGGAGCATCCTGCTGTGCCGGTGGAGTGTTACAGAAACTATCCTCACAGGACGAACTGCTAAGATCAATGGCGTCGTTTTTAACGGAAGCCTCTTGTTCATTTATGTCCAGGATATCGAGGTTGCCTCGAGAGCAACAATTCCCCATTTATGGTGGGGAGATGAAGTGCTCTCGAGACAAAACGATGGTTCTAATCAGGGAATGGAAATGATCGAAACTATGGTCGGAGTCGAGGAAAAAAGGTAAGCAGGAAAAAAGAGAGACAACGTATAACTTGATTTGGGGTGTACAGATTTTTGAATGGTAATTTGAGAGTGTTGGATTTTTGGATTAAAATGGTAAATTTTAATGATGGTTTTAAATTCCAACATGTTTTTTAGACAAAGGTTCAGAGGATTTGTCGGACAAATATTGAAATTTCTTCGTAGGACAGTCAATATCACTGAGAAATATATGAAACAATTCATACCATCTTCGTGTTTCATATTTATAAAATTTATTACATCTAAATATAATTAGATCGAAAGGAGTTTGTATGAATCAAATGTATTTCAAGCCATCTTCCTGGAACTACTAATGGGTTGACATCTTTAGAAAACATCGACCCAATTTCTTTTTGTCCTAAATAGTTTACATCTCTTTTATACTTTAAATTTTTATTTTTTCGTCATACAATTCAAATATAACGGAACAGTAAATGTGTCGTTAAACAGTTCTTTTTCATGACATAACAGAAAAATAAAACAATTAACGTCAACAGTTTAATAAAAACAAAATAATTAATGTCGACTTAACGGCCTGTTATTATTTTGTCATGTTTGGATTAATTTTATAAAAATATAAAAGTTCAATGATCAAAAGAAACATAATAAAACTTTAAAGGCTAAAATAATTAAACAAATAAATTAAAGGGCCACAATTATTATGTTTTTTTTTTTAAGTATCGTGAATAATATTTTCTAATACTGTTAGAATTTGACCCACCGACTGATTTAAGCAATTAAACGTGTGGCACTAGAAACCGAAAGCCTCCATTTTTACTTATTTTTAGGGATGATAGCGTCCACCATTTCACCAAATTTGTCAACAATATGTCATATATTTAAAAGATTATTCTTATGTTTATATTCAAATTTATGTCCATATAAATAGTGTATGAATATTGTAGCTATACAACAACTAGGTAATATGAAGAATTGGTGATGATAATAAATTGGGTGTTCGATCACGATTCACCTCTTCTGATATAAGCGTAAAACTACATTCCGATTAAGGAGGTCAAAAATAAGCTTGTAAGGAGTTTGTTTCTAAAGAGACTTAAGATAGTGGTAAAAGATGAGAGAGTTAATATCAACGGGGTTGAACCAAGTGGTAAGTAATTTAGTATGTTTAAGCAGGTTTTTAGTATGAGACCTTGTGTATACAAAAAATTCATACTGGAAAACTTACCCACCAAAATTAGATATACGGCGCGGATCGGTCTGAATTATTCAGGACAAAGTCTTTCTTAGTCATGTTGTTGGGACATTAGCAATGAGTAAAGGTGAAAACAAAAGATCAAGGTTTGTTGGGTGGCATTACATAGCTAACAATGATGGTGATTTGAGATATGAACATGATGGTATGGATGGGTTTGACCAGTAAAAAGATGAACAAAATGAGAACAAAGGGAAAGAAGAGATGAGACCACCTCTGTTAAACTTCTTTAATCCCTTGTTTTCCCTAGTGTTAATGATTGCATGAGAGGTACTCAATAAACCACATTTTGTCTCATCTTCTTTTGTTTCCCCACAGCTGCAAAATCAATCGGTCAAAGCTAATGGTGCCATTCATTTCTCACTGTGTTTTCTCACCCTTTTCCCCCAATACCCTCAAATCATGCACAATCAAGAGTAGTGGGTGTGTCATGTGTGTGTGCATGTTACTTATCATAAAGATATATGTGTTATTTAATTTAGATCTCATGTCCGGGCTTCGAGAATGTAACATTAATTCAATGAGTATGGTTTGACCAGATTAGTATCTGGTTAGACCATTAAAATATGTAGGTGGAGGACATTTGTGGTTCAAATTAAAAAATAAAGAAAAGATATATATGACTTAAATAAATTGGTTTGTATAATTCTTTAATATATGTCTAATAAGTTTAGGGTTCTCTTTCTTTTTAGTTGATAGACCATGATCTCCCTAAAAAAATAAGTCAAATTATTTTATTAGTCCATACACTATGTATAAGTTGTGATTCTAACCTATGTACTCCAATTTGGTTATTTTTAGCTTATGTACTTTATAAAGTTTAATATTTAGGTCACGACTCAAACAACAACCATTAAATCTGTTAAGTCAAATTTTGTTATTAGTCCTTGCATTACGATTAACTTGTAGATTTAGTTCCTATTCTTTAATTTGATTATTTCAAGTCCCTGTAATTTATCTATGTTGTTCATATATTGTGACATTGTGTATGTAAATGAAACTCGAATTTCAACATTTGCAATCATTAGTCTATCTTCTAGATGAAGACTCTCCTGTAAAGAATTTTTTCTGAACATCTAATGTGATCTCATAATAGTATTTGTTATTTTTTACGCCTCGTAGACATGTAAGTGCAAAAACTGAGAGAATCCAACATAACAACTAGTCATGGTAGAATGGAAGTTGGCAAAAAGAAATACATCTTACTCTTTAGGCAATATTTCAATTCATTATTCATGTTTGACTACTTTGAGATCATTTCATCCTTCATTGAACTTGTGCTCACAGTGGATGAATATGAATACAATATAATTATGCATTGTTATAATATAAGAAAGTTGATTAAAACTAATTATATGTAGCATTATTTTAGATAAACTTGTTGAGTTGGAAAATTCACAAGGTTAAGATATTGTTATGTATTTTTGTTATCTTGATAATATATTAATCTTCGATTTTTGTACATTTTATTAATTTTATCTTTATTTTTAAACTAAATGTGACTCTTAGATTTTATTTTTTAGTTATATTGATGTGGTTTTAACAAAAATGATAATTGGATTGTCAAATTTATGAGACATTGACTTGGCAATTCACATACAAGGGCGGAGTTAGAAAATTTACATTGTTGTGTTAAAAATTTTAAAAAGTATAGGAGTATATAATAAAAATTTTAAGTGGATGAAGACAAATTGCGAGTGTCAATTTTCTTTAAAGAGTGTCAATTATTTTTTTTTTAAAAATCAATATTGATATTAATTTTACTTTTTAATAATTATTATATAAAATTTATCAAATTAATTTTTTTAAAAAAATTGGAGTATCGACTGACACCCTTTCATCAAGCTGGCTCCACCAATGCCTACATGTGTTTTATTCCTAATATAACACTGTATTACATTAGTAAATAATTTTAAAATTATAAATAATTTATTACAAAATATTGTAAGATGACATTGATTATTACATCACCAAAATGGTTTATTACAAAATTCAATTGATTTTTCAAAAATAAAATTGCACAAAAAAAGTCAAACAACAAAAGGAAAGTAGAGAAATGAGGCAAGAAGCATAGGAAAGTGCATGCAAATTTGGAACACTAATTATTGGAAATTCACTGCTAAAAGCAAACTTCTCCCTAAAGCCAAAAGGATTAAAGTCTTAAGCAATGATGGAGAGCAAGACAAAGAGAATGAGAGGAAAGGGCGTGGAATGATGAGGTTGGAAGAAAGTTGGATGCACCTTTTTTATATTTATATTTAATTATTAATAAATAAACTATTATAAATTAATGTCACTAAACACGAATTAAAATGATATACATAGACGAAGTTAGAGGTAGACAATAAGAGAGATAAAGTTGTCTATTAAAATTAACAAGAGTTTATTAAATACTTAATTTAAAATTAAAAAAAATAATTTGACATATATTCAAACTGCTATGTATTAAATTACTATTAAATAGAAACTTTTAAGGAGTTTTGTCTTGATTATATGAACATATGTAATTTTTGGGATGAACACAAGTGTATTAATCCCAAATAATATGAAATGATATATGCATAGAAAAAAACATATTTTTTATTTAATAAAGCAAATGATTAAATGCATTTTTTTATAAAAGAAATGGTAAAAAAATATATTTTAATTATTATTTATAGACATATATATGTACATATTTATATTTTTCTATTCTAGAAAGATTTGTGTTGAATTTTATTTTTTAGATTGAGAGTAATTTTATAAAAGATAATTATGTCTTCTCATAACTAATCACCCGATGGACTAGCGAGATGAGATACAAGTTTAGGAGGTTCATTTCATATTAAGCCTTTAAAAACTTGACCTGAATTAGTCGGTGAATAAATATAGTATAGATGGTTAAACAAAAAAATTATTGCAGAGAAAAGTGAGATACATGCAGTAGATAAATAATATAATCCAAGAAGAAGCACAGCCAATTCTCCAACCCATCTTCAGTTTTCTCTCTGCTTCATATACAGATTTGATTTCCCATGTAAAAAGCTCAATGGCCTCTCAAAGCACCAAAACCTATGCATTCTGACTCTCTCTTTCTCTCCCTAACATTGTCAAAACTATTTTCATTTTCAGAGCTCAAACTCCAAGGCCTTTCCCTCCCGACACACAAACCAGACCTCAAACAATACAGACAAAACACATTTAAGTCTGTGTTTCTAGTACCCTTTGAGGGGAGGTGTTTATCAGATTTTTTTTCAAAAGGGGAAAAACAAAAAAGAAACATGATTTGAATGTCTGAAAAAGGATAACAACATATGAAGCATCATCGGACGATGTTGTGTTGGAGCAAAAGCTTCATTTGCTTCTTTCTATGTCTTCTTTTGCTGTTTCACTACTTTCAATCTTCTTCTTCTGAAGAGTTTGTGGCTGTTAATGGTTATTCCCATGGTGGATTTGAAGCAGCAAATCATGGAGATGAAGATGAAGTTTTTGGTGATGAAAAAAGAAAAGTTCATACAGGTCCAAATCCTTTGCATAATAGATAATTTAGACCAACTTTTTGCTTCTAATTTATGCTATTTTTTTCATTTATTTTTCTAATATATTGGAATGGATATCAGCTTTTCGGTTGTTTTGTTTTATTGGGATTAATTAGTGGAATTTGAAGCCAAACAATCTTAAAGTTTGTATATAAAACATAAGCTTTGAGTTTTAGTGTTTTTTTAGAATTTTGTGATATATATATATGTGTGATCAACGCATGATTAATGTTTGTTGTCAGTGATTTTGGTTTGATGGTGTTAAAATCAGCTTTGATTATATATATATATATATAATATTGAGTATTTAAATCGTCTCTTAATTCGATTAAAATAAAATTCAATCAAGACATGAAGAAGCAAAAAAATATTCAAAATTATCATTTTTAAAATCATCGCTACAAAATAATAAAAAGAAAATACAACAAAGCTGCAATTTACAACTCGATTCGAACCCATTCAACAAATGATGTCTCGATTTGTAAACCGACAAGTTACTATCATTTCCCCTATGATGCATAATGTCGATATTTTGATCACAGTCGACATTAATGGGAGGTCTCAGGTTCGAACTGTATTTTAAAGTGGTAAAAGTCGCATTCAAATTTGAAATAAATTTAATAAATTCAAATATTTTTTTAAAATTACAAATATGAAATATCTGATTCTGTGGGTGGGTGGTTATCAGTTCTTACTTGTCTGTAAGTTAACTGACTTTTAATTATTAGGACTATTAAGATATCATTTTTCTTTAATGATGGAATTCTTCATTAATAATTCTTAATTATAGCAAGTTTGTACAATTTCCATCTTTATTTCCATAATTAACTAAGAAAAAGTGATTAATGATCGAGTGTAAATGTGAAGCCAGGAATTAAATATTAAGGGGTCGAAAATAAAAACAAAATACTGAAAAATGTTGTCAATGTAATTTGGTCTATTTATTTCAAGTAAAACAAACTCATGTAATTTCTCTTACATGCTTTAACACTAAAACAAAGATCATTTTATAATATTATAACAATAAAATAAATTATAATTTAAATTCTGTAAGATCAAATTAAAAAAAAAAAACTATAAAGAAGAGCTCTAAGACCAGAAGCCAAACTCATGTAGCTTCACCCATGACCGATTATCGAATGATCGTTTTGTTATTTATATGTAACTTTAGTGATTATGGGCATAATTTACCCTAAAATCAAATTATAAGAAATCTAAATAACTAGGGACATATAAAAAATTAAAAATTAATAAGACATATATAAGTATCAAAGTGACGTGTAGGACGAAAGTTCTAAGTATTAAAGAAATTAAAAACAAGGTAAATTACACAATTCATCACTAAGCTTTTTCTTTTATTTCTATTTTGATCATTCAACTTTTAAAATTTTTAATTTAATCACTTAATTTTTGAATTGCTCTTATTTAAGTCACTCGACCGTTAAATCACAAACAGTGTGATGACATAGCAGATGTTTGATGATACACCAAAACTATATAGTTTTGGATCCGTACAAAAATCACTAATACGACGTCGTTTTAAATTCTATAAAAACTAAAAATTTTCTTTATTTTTGCCTCCATTTATTTTTTTTAATTGTCCAAAGCAACTCAGATTTTGGGCACCACTCGTTGGTGATCGACCATCATGTCGGCCGTTGTCGACGGCGATCAATGAGTATTAAAATCTCTCACCAAACTTGTTTCGTCTCTTGAACGTGAATACAGTGTACATTTAACCAAAAAAAACACCAAATTTCCACGAATCTAGTGTTGAATATTAAATTTTTTGTTCTCCGAATTCTATTTCCGTCTTCAGATTTTTATGTGTTTGCTTACATATTTAACCATGGTCGTTTTTTGGCCTTTTAGCTTTTATAAACTGAAGTTTGTTTTACACGAGAGATTTTAGACTGTGTATCTGTTTCACTTCTCTTTCTATTTTTCTGAATTTCACGATTGCAATAGGAATGGGTGTGCTAGTAAATCAAATCGGTTTAGGCCCTTTACTTTTTGTATCCTTTTGTTTGCTTCTTCTTGTAATATTTTTATTGATTTTTGTTTTGTTTCATGTTCCAGTATGAGTTTTTTTTTTTTTTTGATGAAATTGTTGGCTTGGGTGAATGCTAATTTCAGGCCAATTGATTATTTTGGGTGGATGCTGGTTTTCGAGTGATTTAAGTGGGGTAGGGTGAGATCGATTTTATTTTTACCCTAAATATAAATCTTATGTGGCATAAATATTAATAAAACAAGCCACATAATCTTAAAATATTAATAAATTAAGCCATATCATCATATCATTTGTGATTTAACGGTCGAGTGACTTAAATAAAAATAATTCAAAAGTTAAATATTTAGATTGAAAATTTTAAAAGTCGAGTGATCAAAATAGGAGTAAAAATAAAGTCGAGTTATGAATGATGTAATTTACCCTAAAAACAAATTTGGAAGTAGCAAAGTCAGAATTAACCAATAGTAGAAGTACACATTTATTAAACATAGTCAAAAAGAGGGGGAAAAAACCCTACGAAAATTTGAAAAAGCCGCCGGTAGCGGTGCTTCATCGTCTTCCGCTCTTTCTTTTGTTTGCAGACAACTTCTCTCGTCGGTCAAGCATCTCTTGGTTTACAGTTCAGGTAAAGATAATTCTTTATCATTTAGCTTTGGGGGTATTTTATTAAATTGTGGGCAAAGTTCTGTTTTTTGGTGCTCTGGGTATTTTTTTTAATGAGATTTTTCATGGAACCTTTCTATAAGATAGGAGTTGAGCTTATTGAAAGAAAACAAGACCCATTTTGTCCACTTAGAATAATATAATGGGTATAAGTTGTTTTTGGATTTTCAAGTTGGAATTGTTAATGATTTGGTTGCTTAATTTGTGGTTATTGAGGAGAGATGCTTGATGTTTCTGCAGTAAAAAATGATGGGTTTTTGGTGTCTAGGCAAATTGGTGGTGCTGTTGATTTTAGTGATAAGGAAAGGTTGCTTGCAATTTGAGATATCAAGTCTTTACTTAATCAAAAGGGAGATTTTGTAACAAGTACCCCTGGTCTAGACTATATTTCTGTATGTAGAATTCATATTGGCCAAGTTCTTTGTAGATTTTTGAGCTATATATTTTTCAACTTTAGACTTTAGAGACATTGAATCATTCGTGGCTGAGATTTCATGTTAAAAATGTTGTTTGAGCAGTTCTATTTCTCTTTTGACAATTTATAATTGCAGTTTGCTATACCTTTTTGAATTTTACGGTGAAGGATGTGTCGCTATTAAATTTGCTAGTATGAGAATGAAATTGATAGATATGGTTATCACTTGAAATGAATCATCTTTGGTATACAGTAATATAGATGAACAGTTTCAATGCGATGAATTATCAATGTTAGATATTGAAATTGAGTAGACATACAAGATTAGGCTTTGTAATCAACTTACCTTATTTTGGCAGCCTTGTTTAATGAACTAACATGGACCTAACATGTCTAGAATGTCATATGAAATGAATTATAGGACCAAGACATTGGTTAAAATGGATTAAAAGCATTAAAATGTGATTAGATGTAATCTGCCCAGAATTGCTCTGTTCTGGGCAGTCACTTTGAAAAATCACAAAAAATTGTATAGATTGAATTCAAGGTTGAAATTTTAATGACATGATCCTTAGAATGTCTATTTTCATTAGGTGAAAACAGAACTGAAAACTGTAAATAGAAATTTCTGGGCAGTGCAAAATGTCCAGACAGTGTAAATGCCCTGTCTTTGAGCAATAAACTGTATTAATTGGCTAAGAAATAAAATGCAAGTCTTACATGGTCTTAAAGAAAATTTTGTTAGCTTTCCAACGGTGTATAGAAATCGAAATTCCAAGATACGAATTAAAAGATATGGCCATTTAAAGGAACAATGTGCAAACTGCCAGACAGCAGTGTCCTGGACAGTTTGGGATTGTTTTTGCACCTAGTAAGAAACTGTTTCCAAAACATTTTTGGGACATTGTAATCTGTCCAATTATGTCTTAAAATGAAGTAATAACATTATGGAATTGAATTGGTAAGAAATGCTTAAAAAGAAGCATAAAAACAGTAGCAAAATGTTAGGTACATGTGATAACATTACTACTATGATTGTGTGATATTGTACTTGTTTCGATGAAATTTGTATGTGCTATGCTTGCTAGACCAAGGGCAGCAGATTGGGGAAGAAGAGGATATGAGTGGACATCCCAAAGCTAGAGGCAAAGGGATTTGGATCCAAGATAATTGAATTGCTAGGAGTATTGTGAGTGTAACTATCATTAGGGTTGGGACTTAGGTCATAACCAACCTTGTTATTGCTTAAATGAAATGTCAATGTCATGTAACATGACTTAAAGTATATTTGGCTAATTAAGGGAAGAATGAAATGTATGACAACATGATTGATGCCATGATCTTTGTGTTTTACTTGGGTGTTAAGCAAATGTAGTCAAAATACTTGTCATTTGCATTGCTTATGCCTAAGGTATGAAATGACATGCTTGCTTGGAGAATAAGGTACACACAATGCATACATATGCTTGTGTTTGTGAATGTTATACATGGCTGTTTAATTCGAATGCTATGGATAGTTATGTATTGGGAGTTAAGACTCCATAAGCCTAAGGGCTTGGCCTTTGAATGACATATTGTTATATTGAATCATGAAATGTATAAAACTTAAATGAAATGGATAATCAACAACCTTGGTAGCTAGTTTGATAGATAGGGGGCATGCCTTAGAATCTTGAGCTCATATTGGCACTACGGTGCATATTGGCACTACAGTGCATATTGGTACGATGGTACATATTGGCACGACGATGCATATTGGCACTTCGGTGCATATTGATAAGATTTGATTATCTAGTAAGCTACTTACCAAGGAAATGTTGAAAGACGACTTAATGAACATTGCTTCTATTGTAAGAAACTTGAATGAACTTTCTTGCTTTGAAAGATGACACATGAATGGTTGCTAAACTTGTTTCTTGTCATGGAAGAAATGTATGTTGATGGCTTTATGTATAAATGCCTACTTGATGGATTGAATGATTGATTGCTTGTCTTCCAAGCATGTTGTTCGAATGGCCTTGAGTGTCATGAATGATTGTTGTTATGTTGATTGTATGATATGTAAAACTTGTCTAAATTACCCTATGCAATTCGAATAAGCATGAATAATGTAAAGATGAGTTTGATCCTTTGAAATACATGACTACTTGAATTTATATGCTTTGAGAAAATTGACTAGACTTAGTGTTATCTCACTAAGTACATATCTTGTACTTACCACTCTACTCTTCATTCTTCCTATAACAGATTAAAGAATACTTCAAGAGCATATCTTGGGTTTGAAGCAACACTTGAGGCAAGCTTAAAAGTATGAATTCATACTCTTTGTATACTCCTAGTTTGGTGGCACTAGATTTTGTATTAGTTGGCTTTGATCATGCATTTGATTATGTGTATAAGACTAGTTGGTGTAATGTTTTAATGGGCCTACTATGTAACCTATTTGGATGACTTAAAACTATGTTTGAACTAAGATGATATGTATATATAAGAAGTAGATGTTGCGCAAATTGTTATGAAATTCAATGTTTGATGAAATTATGTATGATTTTAATGTAAAACCAATGTGTGCTGGAATATTGTCTAAATTGAATGCTAAACCTATGTTGTATGTTCATGCATTTGCTCCTATATCCATTGACATGATTCGGCAAGGACAAGATTGAGGCTAAGGTATGTCAAGCATGCATTATCAATGTATAAACCAAATATGCTATGAAATATGATGACTTGGTTGCAAAGAAACAAATGAAATGTAATTAAGGACTTCCATGATTGTTCGAATAGGATGAGTGAAGATGTAATAAGATGTAAGTTGGATTCTTGTAATGTTCGTGTAGAATGGTTGATTGTGTAGTTTTTTAAGTTTCAAGTAAACTAGTTAAGACATGCTTAGTGACCACCTAGTTTATTCGAATATTGCATTGGAATGATAGAATGAATGAAAGTTATACCATGCTTAATAGTAACTTAAATGAGAAGTATGCCACTGTCGTGTTGTTGTTTGATTGATGTATGTAATTTGAATAGAATAAGAACAAGATAATGGTAACTTAGGTTATAAGCATGAAATGAAATAAATTAGTACCTAAATTTGTATGCTATGTACATTGTTGGTTGCTTAATGTGGTTTGCTTGTATGGAATGTTTGTATGGAAAGGTTTAGATTGGGTTACTGCGCATCAAGGTAAGTTCTCCGAGGTTACTTGTTCGACAAGTAACCTATCAATTGCTTTGTTTTCATTCTGGTAACGCTCTGGAACCGGGTTACGGCTAACCCGGGGATGGGGTGTTACATCAATTCTTATTCTTTTTTCGTTTTGATCATTAATCCCTGGACTGGGGATGAAAGGGACACTACTCTAAGAGGTTTAGTGCACAATGCATCCGTGATGAATGCAATCGGAATTTGTGGCTTGCAGCTATATCGTTATGGGGAGACAGTTTGAATACCATTTTTTACCGAAACATGGAGGCCTGATAGCTTTTATGAGAAAATCGAAAGAAATCGGAATCTTGGATTGCACACAATCTGCCTTTTAGGTGATTTTGCTTTATACTAACTCTAATTTAAGGTTTTTATTTGCATTTTCTCATCTTTTATTATTGTTCACTTGAACATGCAACACATTATGGGACTTGATGTGCTTCTTTATATCTGCTATATGATTATTTAGGAGTTGTTACTGTTAAAATAGCAGCTAACTGTAGTCAGCTGATGATAAGCTCAAACATTTTCCCGAGCATAGCACGACAATGCACATCATTTTTGTTTTCTTCCACTTCGTTATGGATCCGTCATCGGAGTGTTTCTCCGGATATCCACTAGAGAGTATACTATAATTGGTCTTTTAAAAATATTACAACTTGTTGTGGATATATGGGCTATTGTTGTATGCTTTTGCCTGATTCGAGAATCTTAAATCAATTCATTCCCTTCTTTCTACAGATATTCGCGTAAAAGAACCAACATTGGAATCTTTGTGCAGGTCTGTATCAGATGTTGCAGCTTGTACTGTGTTGTTTTTTCTACTTGCAATTCAATATCATTTTCAGGGGAAAAAAGCAATATGAGCTACCGAGATTCATGACCATAAACACTGCCATTGATCAGCTCTTGGAGGTTGAGCAAAAGCATGGTAAATCTGGTGAGTGGGGAATGACCCTCCAACGAGCGTAAATTTACATGTAGAAACTTTTAAAGATTGACTATATCCATGTTGGATACATATCCGTATCCGATACACCTAAGTTTGAATAAACATTTCTATTATGTGTATCATTTTTGAATACGACTAATGTAATGTAATCTATGCCGGGATTTTATGTTGCAGAGCTTGTATTTCACAGATATGCTGTAATATGCTTGAAAAGATACTTGGTTCTGTTTTCAATTTAACCCATGTTCAGGGAATTGCAAAGAGGGATATGAAGTAACAGTTCAGCTAAGCATATTTATTTTTGTGTTGCCTTCCAGCATACAATGAAGATACGGAATGTGTTGCGTTTGCTCGGTTGGGAAGTGAGGATCAGTTGATAGTTGCAGGTACAATGAGACAACTCCAGATGGTCAATTTCGGTGAACCACTGCATTTTCTGGTCATAGTTGGCAAGACTCATCCGGTGGAAGAAGAAATGTTGGAATTCTACAAGATTAACAGTGAGAAACCAGAACAGAAAGGCAACGGTATCGTGTGAGTAAAATGTGTTTAACAGAAACATTTCATCCTCCCGGGGCTGATACGCAGTTTATTGTTTCTTTCTAATTCTATATGGAGCTTGCTTTTGTTTGCTTAAAAAAACTGTTTTACGGCTGTCGATTCTCGAGCATGTTCGAGGATTAAGACCGTCATAGCTTGGTGTTCATCAAAATGGAACACATTCAAACTGTATTATATCAGTTTGGGTTGAGTTGAAATCAACCCCAGTTTTTTCCTGAATGAATTACACAATTTATATTAATATTTCGGACCAAACCGAGATAAACTTGAACAAACAGGAATTATATCTAATATCATACAATAACCAAGCTTGAACCTAACCTAATCCGACACACCATATATGCTACCTGTTTTTGTGCTCCATTAATGGGGATATTGGCAGCTATTTCCATAGGCTATCCTACACAACACAACATATATGCATACCATCTTTTCTGCTCCATTCTAGCTACACTAATCAATATATTATATGCATTTGATTGTTACAAATATGTGTAACTTATTGCTCAAGTTTCATACCAAAAGCTTCAATTTCTAATCCCCAAATACTATCATACTCAATGTGAGCTTTAACAAGTTCTTAATTATCTTCTATATTTAGTCTTTGTTTTATTTGGTTAATGTTTATACATTGTCAGCAAGATCACCTTCTATATTTAGTCTTTGTTTTATTTGGTTAATGTTTATACATTGTCAGCAAGATCAGACGGTGATTCTCATATATATGTATATGTATATATATTCAGATTGTTTTTGCAGGGAGCCATGGTGCTGTGCCTGAGGAAGTTTACTGGAAATCAGATTTCACAAACAATCCGATGCCAAAGGCCTTGAAAGATATTTCACCACCACCACCTGGATTAGGTGAGAAGCTGGCAGAGGCTTTCAGGAGTTTGACGAGGACCACAATGGTTTCTTATCTGCTGCCGAGCTAAATAGTCCCCTGACAGATATCAGCCCACCGATTACAGCTCTCGGCCCGCCGCTTACAGAGGACGAAGTCGATGAGGTGATCCATGGAGTTGATTTCGACGGTGATGGGCAGATAAACTACGAAGAGTTCATAAAATTAATGATGTCCGGATAAGCTTGCTAAGATTTCTATTTATATATATAATCAATAAGACACCTATGTTTCTATGTTACTAGCTTTTGTTGGTTTGTTGTATGGACCTTAATATCCTACTTGGTTGCTCTGTTTTTTTTTTTTTTTGGGTTCATTTAATGTCTGGGTTGTTGGTGTCGTATTTAAGGTTATCAATATCATATTGGACCTGGTAAATGTGCTGTTTTTCTCTGTTACTTATACATATCAGTATTGGTATGTTTTGATATACCATTTTGGTTTTATCAATATTATTTATATATATGCATATAAATATACTTTTAGGGAATTAATAAAATTCGATTCGGAAAAAATAAAATTTTTTATTCGATGCGAAAAAATTCGACTTGCAATTTTATAAACTTGACTCGAAAAGTTTCAAATAAATTTTGAGTTATAAAATAGAAATTCGAACAACATGAAATTTTTAGTAATTGGTAGATCGGTTTTAAATTTTAGTCGAGTCTCTCAATTTTGCTTGATATATATATGAGAAAAATATATGATATGAAAAAATCTGAAGAAATATGTCTTGTATATGGTGTTTTTTGCTCGGTGTGTATTATATATGATTATTGAAAGCCGTTTAAATCGGAACTAATCAGTACTATGATATTATAAATATTTGTAATTAAATTTGAACATTGAATCGACTCAAATTTAATAAACTCCACTTAACTCTAAAAAAATCAAATAAAGTTTGAGTTATAAAATATATAAAATGACGAGTAAAACGGAAGTATAAGTATCAAAGTGATTAAAAACAAAAATGGAAGTAGCAAAGTGATAAATAACTAATAGTACAAGTACACATTTAGGTATTAAACCTCAAAAAGAGGGGGGGAAACCTAAATAGAAAAGTACGAAAAATTGAAAAAGCCGCCAGACCCTTCCTCCTCTTCAGCTCTTTCTTTGGTTTGCAGACAACTTCTCTCGTCGGTCAAGCTTCTCTTGGTTTACAGTTCAGGTAAAGATTATTCATCATTATTTAGCTTTATTGGTATTTTATTAAATTGTCAGCAAAGTTTTTTTTTTTTCTGCTCTGGGTATTTTTTAATGAGATTTTTTATGGAACCTTTCTATAAGATAGGAGTTGAGCTTATTGAAAGCAAGCGAGACCCGTTTTGTCCACTTAGAATAATGCAATGGATAGAAGTTGTTTTTGGGTTTTCAAGTTGGAATTGTTAATGATGTGGTTGCTTAATTTGGGGTTGTTGAGTACAGATGCTTGATGTTTCTGCAGTAAAAAAAGATGGATTTTTTTGGTGTCTAGGAAAATTGGTGTTTCTAACAAGTACCCCTGGTTTTGACTATATTGTTATATGCAGAATTCATATTGGCCAAGTTCCATGTAGATTTTTGAGTTATGTATTTTTCAACTTTAGAGGTATAAAATCATTAGTGGTTGAAATTCCTTGTTAAAATGTTGCTTGAGCAGTTCTCTTTCTCTTTTGATGCTTAAATACTTGGCTTTGACAATATATAATTGCAGTTTGTTATACCTATTCGAATTTTACGGTGAAGGACGTTCCACTCTGAAATTTGCTTAGTGTGAGAATGAAATTTTTGGATGTGTATATCACTTGTAATGAATCATCTATGGTATACGATAATATAGATTAACTGTTTCAACCTACTGAAATATCAATGTTAGTAGTTCGATTCTTATCCTTTTCCCCCGTTTTGATCATTAATCCTGATTTGGCGACAGAGATGTTATACATTATAGGCCTTGGATTGGGGGATGAAAGGGACATTACTCTAAGAGGTTTAGATGCAGTGAAGAAATGTGAGAAGGTGTACATTGAGGCCTATACATCTCTTCTATCCTTCGGTCTTTCTACAGATGGCCTATCCACTCTGGTACTACAGATAATTCTTTTTCCTGATGAATTTGCTAATCTTTGAAATCTCGGATTTTTCATTTGTGCTAGAATTTTTAAAATGTCAGGAGAAATTGTATGGGAAACCAATTATACTTGCTGATAGAGAAACGGTTGAAGAAAAAGTAGACAATATTCTATCAGAGGCTCATGGATCTGATGTTGCTTTCCTTGTTGTTGGCGACCCTTTTGGGTAATTACCATACTTCCTTTTCTTTTTATGATAAAATATTTTATGTGCTGTTCTCCCTTTGATTTTAGTTTCCTTTTTTTAATTTCTTTTAACATCTTCTTACATGCACATGAGATTGCTTTTCTTTATTTGTAAAATGCCTGGTCTCATTAGATACCTATGGTTTAAATCATGACATTGATTTGTCGGTTTGTCTTTCTAAGAGGCCATAAACTTTGGTTTACTATTTTTCTTGAGAAGTAGGACTGCTTGACTAGTTTTATTGGAAATTTTATTCTGAATGAGGCTATTTTGGTTGAAGCTTTAATATTGAAATACCACTAAATAACTCGATAAAGTCATGAAATCTAGATGAAACCGTATTTCGTTGAAGTATAGGGATTGATCCTGGTTGAACATGGTGTGTGGGAATATAATCATGGTATTTTATTTCCTTGGAGTTTCTCTGTGTCTTGAGCTTCAGTTACATTGTATTCTTTATTCACCTTGAAATCTTTCTCATTAGTCTTTTGATTGAGAAAATTGCAGAGCCACAACACACACGGATCTTGTTGTTCGAGCAAAGACATTGGGGGTTGATGTCAAGGTAGTGCACAATGCATCCGTGATGAATGCAATTGGGATTTGTGGCTTGCAGCTGTATCGTTATGGGGAGACAGTTTCAATACCATTTTTTACCGAAACATGGAGGCCGGATAGCTTTTATGAAAAAATTGAAAGAAATCGGAAACTTGGATTGCACACACTCTGCCTTTTACGTAATTTTGCTTTATACCAACTCTAATTTAAGGTTTTTAATTGCCTTTTCTCATCTTTCATTATTTGTCACTTGAACATGCAGCATTATGGAACTTTCGTGTGCTTCTTTAAATCTGCTATAAATGATTATTTAGGAGTTGTTACTGTTAAAATAGCAGCTAACTGTAGTCAGCTGATGATAAGCTCAAACATTTTCCCGAGCATAGCACAACGATGCACATCTTTTTTGTTTTCTTCCACTTCGTTATTGATCCGTTATCCAAGTGTTTCTCTAGTTATCCACTAGAGACTATCCTATAATTGGTCTTTTAAAATTATTACAATTTGTTGTGGATTTATGGGCTATTGTTGTATGCTTTCTTGATCTGAATTTAAATCAATTCATTCCCTTCTTTCTACAGATATTCGTAAAAGGAACCAACATTGGAATCTTTGTGCAGGTCTGTATCAGATGTTGCAGCTTGTACTGTTTTGTTTTGCTACTTACAATTCAATATCTGCCATTACTTTGACTGATTATATTCGTTTATCAAATTTTCAGGGGAAAAAGCAATATGAACCATCGAGATTCATGACCATAAACACTGCCATTGATCAGCTTTTGGAGGTTGAGCAAAAGCATGATAAATCTGGTGAGTGGGGAATGACCCACCAACGACCGTATATTTACATGTAGAAACTTTTAAAGATCAAATATATCCATGTTGGATACATATCCGCATCCGATACACTAAGTTTGAATAAACATTTCTATTATGTGTATCATTTTTGAATACGACTAATGTAATGTAATGATCATTTTATTTCAGAGCTTGGATATGCTGTAATATGCTTGAAAAGATACTTTGTTCTGTTTACAATTTAACCCATGTTTAGGTAAACGCAAAGAGGGATGTGAATTCTGAAGTAACAGTTCAGCTAAGCATATTTATTTTTGTGTTGCCTTCCAGCATTCAATGAAGATACAGAATGTGTTGGGTTTGCTCGGTTGGGAAGTGAGGATCAGTTGATAGTTGCAGGTACAATGAGACAACTCCAGATGGTTGATTTTGGTGAACCACTGCATTTTCTGGTCATAGTTGGCAAGACTCATCCGGTGGAAGAAGAAATGTTGGAGTTCTACAAGATTAACAGTGAGAAACCAGAACAGAAAGGCAACGGGATCGTGTGAGTAAAATGTGTTTAACAGAAACATTTCATCCTCCCGGGCTGAAAGTTTATTTCTTTCTAATTCTATAGAGCTTGCTTTTGTTTGCTTAAAAAAACTGTTTTACGGTTCTCAATATGGAGCACACATTTAAACTGTATTATATCAGTGTTTCAAAATGGAACACATTCAAACTGTATTATATCAGTTTAATTTCTTTTCAAGAGTTTTTTCCTGAATTTTCTTTTTATATTAATATTTGAAACAAACCAAGATAAACTTGAACAAACAGGAATTATATTAATATCATACAATAACCAAGTCTTGAACCTAACCTAATCCGACACACCATATATGCTACCTGTTTTTGTGCTCCATTAATGGGGATATTGGCAGCTATTTCCATAGGCTATCCGACACAACACAACATATATGCATACCATTTTTTCTGCTCCATTCTAGCTACACTAATCAATATATTATATGCATTTGATTGTTACAAATATGTCTAAAAACTTATTGCTATAAGTTTCATACCAAAAGCATTTCATTTTTCTAATCCCCAAATACTATCATACTCAAATGTGAGCTTTAACAAGTTCTTAATTATCTTCTATATTTAGTCTTTGTTTTATTTGGTTAATGTTTATACATTGTCAGCAAGATCACCTTCTATATTTAGTCTTTGTTTTATTTGGTTAATGTTTATACATTGTCAGCAAGATCAGACGGTGATTCTCATATATATGTATATGTATATATATTCAGATTGTTTTTGCAGGGAGCCATGGTGCTGTGCCTGAGGAAGTTTACTGGAAATCAGATTTCACAAACAATCCGATGCCAAAGGCCTTGAAAGATATTTCACCACCACCACCTGGATTAGGTGAGAAGCTGGCAGAGGCTTTCAGGGAGTTTGACGAGGACCACAATGGTTTCTTATCTGCTGCCGAGCTAAATAGTCCCCTGACAGATATTGGCCCGCCGATTACAGCTCTCGGCCCGCCGCTTACAGACGACGAAGCCGATGAGGTGATCCGTGGAGTTGATTTCGACGGTGATGGGCAGTTAAACTACGAGGAGTTCGTCAAACTAATGATGTCCGGATAAGCTTGCTAAGATTTCTATTTATATATATAATCAATAAGACACCTATGTTTCTATGTTACTAGCTTTTGTTGTATGGACCTCAATATCCTACTTGGTTGCTCTGTTCTTTTTTTGTTCATTAATGTCTGGGTTGTTGGTGTCGTATTTAAAGGTAATCAATATCATATTGGTAGATGTCTTGTTTTTCTCTGTTACTTATACACATCGGTATCGGTATGTTCTGATATATCAATTTGGGTTTATCAATATTATTTATATATATGCATATAAATATACTTTTAGGGACGAATAAAATTCGATTCGGAAAAAAATAAAATTTTTTATTCGATGCGAAAAAATTCGACTTGCAATTTTATAAACTTGACTCGAAAAGTTTCAAATAAATTTTGAGTTATAAAATAGAAATTCGAACAACATGAAATTTTTAGTAATTGGTAGATCGGTTTTAAATTTTAGTCGAGTCTCTCAATTTTGCTTGATATATATATGAGAAAAATATATGATATGAAAAAATCTGAAGAAATATGTCTTGTATATGGTGTTTTTTGCTCGGTGTGTATTATATATGATTATTGAAAGCCGTTTAAATCGGAACTAATCAGTACTATGATATTATAAATATTTGTAATTAAATTTGAACATTGAATCGACTCAAATTTAATAAACTCCACTTAACTCTAAAAAAATCAAATAAAGTTTGAGTTATAAAATATATAAAATGACGAGTAAAACGGAAGTATAAGTATCAAAGTGATTAAAAACAAAAATGGAAGTAGCAAAGTGATAAATAACTAATAGTACAAGTACACATTTAGGTATTAAACCTCAAAAAGAGGGGGGGAAACCTAAATAGAAAAGTACGAAAAATTGAAAAAGCCGCCAGACCCTTCCTCCTCTTCAGCTCTTTCTTTGGTTTGCAGACAACTTCTCTCGTCGGTCAAGCTTCTCTTGGTTTACAGTTCAGGTAAAGATTATTCATCATTATTTAGCTTTATTGGTATTTTATTAAATTGTCAGCAAAGTTCAGTTTTTTTTTTTCTGCTCTGGGTATTTTTTAATGAGATTTTTTATGGAACCTTTCTATAAGATAGGAGTTGAGCTTATTGAAAGCAAGCGAGACCCGTTTTGTCCACTTAGAATAATGCAATGGATAGAAGTTGTTTTTGGGTTTTCAAGTTGGAATTGTTAATGATGTGGTTGCTTAATTTGGGGTTGTTGAGTACAGATGCTTGATGTTTCTGCAGTAAAAAAAGATGGATTTTTTTGGTGTCTAGGAAAATTGGTGTTTCTAACAAGTACCCCTGGTTTTGACTATATTGTTATATGCAGAATTCATATTGGCCAAGTTCCATGTAGATTTTTGAGTTATGTATTTTTCAACTTTAGAGGTATAAAATCATTAGTGGTTGAAATTCCTTGTTAAAATGTTGCTTGAGCAGTTCTCTTTCTCTTTTGATGCTTAAATACTTGGCTTTGACAATATATAATTGCAGTTTGTTATACCTATTCGAATTTTACGGTGAAGGACGTTCCACTCTGAAATTTGCTTAGTGTGAGAATGAAATTTTTGGATGTGTATATCACTTGTAATGAATCATCTATGGTATACGATAATATAGATTAACTGTTTCAACCTACTGAAATATCAATGTTAGTAGTTCGATTCTTATCCTTTTCCCCCGTTTTGATCATTAATCCTGATTTGGCGACAGAGATGTTATACATTATAGGCCTTGGATTGGGGGATGAAAGGGACATTACTCTAAGAGGTTTAGATGCGGTGAAGAAATGCGAGAAGGTGTACATTGAGGCATATACTTCTCTTCTATCCTTCGGTCTTTCTACAGATGGCCTATCCACTCTGGTACTACAGATAATTCTTTTTCCTGATAAATTTGCTAATCTTTCAGATCTTGGAATTTTCATTTGTGCTAGAATTTTTGAAAATGTCAGGAGAAATTGTATGGGAAACCAATTATACTTGCTGATAGAGAAACGGTTGAAGAAAAAGTAGACAATATTCTTTCAGAGGCTCATGGATCTGATGTTGCTTTCCTTGTTGTTGGTGACCCTTTTGGGTAATTACCGTACTTTCTTTTCTTTTTATGATAAAATATTTTTATGTGCTGTACTCCCATTGATTTTAGTTTCCCTTTTTTTTTAATTTCTTTTAACATCTTCTTACATGCACATGAGATTGCTTTTCTTTATTTGTAAAATGCCTGTTCTCATCAAATACCTATGGTTTAAATCATGACGTTGTTTTGTCGATTTGTCTTTGTAAGAGGCCATAAACTTTGATTTTCTATTTCTCTTGAGAAGTAGGACTGCTTGACTAGCTTTATTGGAATTTTTATTCTAAATGAGGCTATTTTGGTTGAAGCTTTAATAATGAAATACCACTAAATAACTCAATAAAGTCTTGAAATCTGGATGAAACCGTATTTCGTTAAAGTATAGGGATTGATCCTGGCCGAACATGGTGTGTGGGAATATAATCATGGTATTTTATTTCCTTGGAGTTTCTATGTGTCTTGAGCTTCTGTTACATTGTATTATTTATTCACCTTGAAATCTTTGTCTTAGTTGCTTCACTTTCTTATTAGTCTTTTGATTGAGAAAATTGCAGAGCGACAACACACACGGATCTTGTTGTTCGAGCAAAGACATTGGGGGTTGATGTCAAGGTAGTGCACCATGCATCCGTGATGAATGAAATTGGAATTTGTGGTTTGCAGCTGTATTGTTATGGAGAGACAGTTTCAATACCATTTTTTACCGAAACATGGAGGCCGGATAGCCTTTATGAGAAAATTGAAAGAAATCGGAATCTTGGATTGCACACACTCTGCCTTTTAGGTGATGTTGCTTTATACCAACTCTAATTAAAGGTTTTTAATTGCCTTTCTCATCTTTCATTATTTGTCACTTGAACATGCAGCATTATGGAGCTTTAGTGTGCTTCTTTAAATCTGCTATAAATGATTATTTAGGAGTTGTTACTGTTAAAATAGCAGCTAACTGTAGTCAGCTGATGATAAGCTCAAACATTTTCCCGAGCATAGCACAACGATGCACATCTTTTTTGTTTTCTTCCACTTCGTTATTGATCCGTTATCCAAGTGTTTCTCTAGTTATCCACTAGAGACTATCCTATAATAAGCCTCTTAAAATTATTACAATTTGATGTGGATTTATGGGCTATATTGTTGTATGCTCTTGTCTGATTTGAGCCTTCTTTCTACAGATATTCGTGTAAAGGAACCAACATTGGAATCTTTGTGCAGGTCTGTATTAGAAGTTGCAGCTTGTACTGTTTTGTTTTTGCTACTTACAATTCAATATCTGCCATTACTTTGACTGATTATATTTCTTCGTTTTCCCTCGTAAATTTTCAGGGGGAAAAAGCAATACGAACCATCGAGATTCATGACCATAAACACTGCCATTGATCAGCTTTTGGAGGTTGAGCAAAAGCATGATAAATCTGGTGAGTGGGGAATGACCCACCAACGACCGTATATTTACATGTAGAAATTTTAAAGATCAAATGTATCCACCTTGGATACATATCCGCATCCGATACTCACACCCAAGTCTGATCATATTTCACGGATATGCTGTAATATGCTTGAAAAGATACTTGTTCTGTTTACAATTTAACCCATGTTTAGGTAAACGCAAAGAGGGATGTGAATTCTGAAGTAACAGTTCAGCTAAGCATATTTATTTTTGTGTTGCCTTCCAGCATTCAATGAAGATACAGAATGTGTTGGGTTTGCTCGGTTGGGAAGTGAGGATCAGATGATAGTTGCAGGCACGATGAGACAACTCCAGACGGTTGATTTTGGCGAACCTCTGCATTGCCTGGTCATAGTAGGCAAGACTCATCCGGTGGAAGAAGAAATGTTGGAGTTCTACAAGATTAACAGCGAGAAACCGAACACAGAAACGGGGCGCGTGAGGAAATGTGTTCTTGAGCAAAATATTTGTTCTTTAACAGAAATATTTCTTCCTCCCGGTGCAGATCCGAAGAAAAAACAGTTTTGCGGTTCTCAATATGGAACACATTCAAACTGTATTATATCAGTTTTAGCTGATATGTATTACTTTTTACAGATAATTTCTTTTCTAGAGGAGCTGATTTTCTTTTTATTATTAATATTTCGAAACAAACCAAGATGATCTCGAACATGAATTATATTAATATCATACAACGGCCAGTCTCGAACGTAACCTAATCCGACACACCATATATGCTGCCTGTTTTTGTGCTCCATTAATGGGGACATTGGCAGCTATTTCTATTGGCTATCCGACCCAACACAGCATATATGCATGCCATTTTTTCTGCTGCATTCTAGCTATACTAATTGATATATTATAAGCATACCAGAAGCCTGCGATTTCCAAACTCTAAAAACTATCATACCATATATTTCTTCTTCCAATGGCATTTCATTTGCTTCTCGTCTTTGCTTTCCTCAAATGTGAGCTTTAACAAGTTCTTAATTATCTTCGATATTTAGCATGTCTTATTTGATTAATATTCAATGTATCGACGTCTATACATATACTGTTAGAAAAATCAGACGACAATACATCGTAAAGGTGAGGTTTAAGTAAATTTAGTATAATCATCAGATTTAGTGATGGAGCATAGAGTTATAAATCGTTCCGAAATTCAAATATATATGTGTTCAGATTGTATTTGCAGGGAGCTATGGTGCTGTGCCTGAGGAAGTTTACTGGAAATCAGTTTTCCCAAACAATCCAATGCCAAAGGCCTTGAAAGATACTTTACCACCACCTGCTTTTCCCGAATTCCTTAATCTAATGGCCAAGGAAATGAAGGATACTGGTTTAGATGAGGGGCTTGTAGAGGCTTTCAGGGAGTTTGACAAGGACCGAAATGGTTTCATATCCGCTGCCGAGCTTCGTCGACGTCGTACCCTGACAGATATCAGGGGGAAGCTTACAGACGGCGAAGTCGATGAGATGATCCGTGAAGTTGATTTCAACGGTGACGGACAGATAAACTACGAGGAGTTCGTCAAATTCATGATGTCCAGGCAAGGACCTCTCCAATTGGTGTACGCATTGTTTTTTTCTCAGTATTAGAATATGTTTTAATATATCATTTTGAGTTTATCGTTTTTTAATTATGGGTAAAATTTTGATGCATATAAAACTAATTTTATATAAGCCTATATATTTACTCTATACAACTCAAATTTTAAATTTTTAATTCTGGCCCTAAAAAATTAAACTTTGAACCTTAAACCTTATACCCTCAATTTTAATCCTTACAACTTAAACCTTTAAACTTCAAACCCTAAACTAAAACTCTAACCCCTAAAATTAAAAGCACCTATAAATTAAAGTTTATATTACTTGTGTATCAAAGATTTTTTTCTTTTATTGTTGTTGTTGATGTTGTTATCTATCTAAAGGGTTTTGATATACGTAGCCCTAAGGGTTGTGTACAAGAACTATTAGATTCCTATTATTAATTGTTATTTTACTTTTCGATAAAATTTATTAAAATGTAATTAATTACTTTTTTAAAATAGTAAACATAATTAATTCGGGGTGTTTAATGTAATAAACAATAATGTAAAATGATTTAGGTGTTTAGGGTTTATGATTTAGGTGTTTAGGGTTTATTGTTTTAGGGTTTTAGTATTGTTATATTTTTATAGTTTTAGGGATTAGGGTTAGTGTTTAGGGTTAAAATTTATGGTTAGGGTTAAGGGTTAGAGTTTAGAGTTTAGGGTTTAAGGTTTAATTATATTAAATACTATAAATTAATGATCTTTAATTTTTTAGAAATGTAATTAAATGTTTTCTAATAGATTTCATTGGAATAAAATAAAATAACTATTAATGATAAGAATTTAGTAATTCTTATACACAATCCTATAGCAAAACCCATATCTAAATTACATACATATTAAGTTTAATAATTAAATGATTATATATTTTTAAAAATATAATTATAAAAACAGTTAAGAAGATATTTTAAATTTGATGGGTATTAACATTTTATATCAACTAACAACAATTAATTAGTGCGGTAGAATGAGACTTTAAATTTTTTAAACAAAATTAAATATTTAAATTCTGATATTATTAATAATACGCATTAAATTAAAAGAATTGCACTTATAATTAAATTTGTTGTACTCAATCCGTATCTAATGTTTTTGCGTATTATTGACTAACTTTTACTGTATTAAGAAAAAAAAAGTGTTCCAAGCTCTCATGACAATATGCAAGGAAATCATGCAAATGGACAATCAATCACAGATAAATTATTTGATTTACACAATATATATTTTTAATCTTTCAATTTTTTAATGTGAAAAATCAATCTTTAATATTTACAATTTAAACCAATTATCATTGGTTTCGTAAAACAAAGTGACAAATATTTAAAATAATACTTAAAGTTCTAATTTTTAATATTAAGAATGAAATAAACAGAGATAAAAAAAATAGATTCTCGCAATACTATATGAATAATCAACTAATAAATTAAATATTGATGTTTGTATATATAAAAATTAACCTTAATTTATTTTAAAAAAAGAATTAACCATAAATGTTTTCATGTTACTTAGACAACATTAGTGGACTACAACTACAACATTTGTATGGATACGAAGATCCATCTAGGGGATTCCATGATCCAAACTCTCAAACTTGCAACCTACGAGAAAATCAAATGAACAATCAATTAAAGGTAAATTTACCTTATATATATCCTGAATATATTTTTTTCAACTTTTATCTATCTGAAAACTAAATGCAGAGAAACAATAAACTGAGGGGTGTTGAGGCAATTGAATTTCTGGAAATTTTAATTTTTTATATATTAAAAAAATATTTTAATCATTTAATTTCGTATTCCTAAAATAAAATCGTGTCCCTTCCTATAGGAAATACAATCTCCTTAGAAGGCAACAAAGACTTATCTATGGATTCAAATCTCAAAGCACATGGCGTTTGAAATTCTCGGAGTTAAGCCTGGAACCCTCACTGTTTGCCACTTCCTTGTCCGAAATACTTTTGTCTGGGCCTGGGTTTCCAACTGAACAACTAAATCATGTTTCAAACAAGTGAAAATTGTCTCTTTGTGTGTTCATTTAAGTGTATTTGTATTTCAATATTATCCTGTAAGATGTATAAATTGCGAATAAAGAAGCTTGTATAAATATATAAATTAGGGGATGAAATTGGAATCTTCAAAAGATTGTCGGTCAATTTAGAATGACAGTTATAATTTGGGGATGAAATTAATATGCTTAAAAGTTTAGAAACTAATTTAAAACGAGAGCTATTATTATATTCAATAACTATTGAGTTACATTCAAACTATATTGAATAGAAGGAAAATACAATAACATGACGTGTCGTAAGAACACAAGTCACATTTTATTAAAATTTATCATTATTAAACAAATCGGTTCAACCTATAGAATCGAAAGGATTCTATTTTATTTTTATTCAACCTCCAAGGCAAAGATTCAAGCACTCTTGAGAAACTCCATGACATGGGAGCTAAAAGCAGAACATTTAACTTGGAAGCCTTGGAATCCAGCAGCCTTTGCCAGGGCCTCAAATTCCTTTGCAGTCCTCTCTCCCCCAAGGTTGTTACACATCATGATGTAATCGAACAAGGCAGTACACTTTGTGGCAAGGCTAGAATCCGCGTAATCCGAATGAATACAATTGACGACGATAACTTTCGCGTCCTCCGGCAAAGTTTCATGGCACTTCTTCAGACAGTTTTCGTCGTCGAAATTGTGACATATCCCACTGCACCAACACATACATGTCATGAGCATGAATCATGGTTTATCTTAGTTTAGTTTTATGTTGATCGAACTCACCTTCATGAAAATGACATCTCCTTTCGGAATACTTTTGAACATGCTCCACTCCTACATCAACAATGTCATATTAAAAACATGTTCAGGAACAATTCTTGTGAAGTATAGATAATGTCATACCAGGATAACTAGGAGCATTCTTAATGGCATGAGGCAAATCGAAGTTAGTGCCCTTTATGGTTGGGTACTTGGAGACGATCATAGAAAGCGCAGAACCGTTACCGCCGCCAACATCGACCAATGTCTTTATTCCATTGAAACCATCATATGTCTCAAGAATCTTCTTCATGATGATGGTAGATTGGTCCGGCATTGCCGAATTGTAAGCATCGTAGAACCTTGGATCCGTGCCAGAGTACTTGAATATATGCTTAGTATAGACCTTGTGGAATGGATATCAACCTTCCAGCACTACATCTTTCAAGCAGTGCCAGCAGTCAGCAAGGACCTTGTCATTCATCAAGACACACACGGGGGGAAAGGGAGACACCATCCTCGTTCTTGGTCAAGAATTTCGAGAGGGGTCCGAGGCCGTAGAGTCGCTCGACTTTGCCATCGGGAAGGTGCGCACGGAGCAAGTGAGGACGGAGTAGCTAGCCAAGAGGCGGAACATGCGGTCAAGCATGAGATGTGCATTGGGGTTGTTGGCGGGGAGCTTGGAAGCCACTTCTTTCGGGGACAGCAAAGCGCCTCGACCGGCTTTGGCGATGATCTCGAGCAGGTCGAGTCGAATGGCCGCCGTGAGGACCATCGGAACTGCTGCTGAAAAGGCCAGTTGCAAGGCCAACAAGTTTGCTTCCTCATCGGAGACGTTGGTGGGAGTGATTTGTGTCGAATCCATTGTTTTCTCCGTAAAAAGAAAAGAGTGCAGGGAGTGAAGATATGTGCATGTTCAAAAATTTTTATTCGAGTTGAGTTTATGAAATTACAAGTCGAGTCAATACGATTCAAATTTTTTTGCATTGAGTCGAGATGAAAATACGATTTTTTCGAGTTGAGTTTTGTCCGCTCCTAATTCAGTGCATCAAATGCAGGTGATTATATATATAAAAAAAACTGTCTCTCTCTTAAAAAGTAACTAATTTATCAAGAGAAAAAAACAATACTCTTACCATGCAAATTCCAGACAAATTAATGCCGACAATCTCAATAAATATCAACTTTTTTTTATTAAATAGAAATATTACTAGACAAATTAATATATCTTGCCTATCGAGTCGAGGCGAAAAATACATTTTTTAAAGTTTAGTTTTGCTCACTCCTAATTCAATGCATCAAATACAGGTGATTATATATAAAAAAACTATATATCTCTCTTAAAAAGTAACTAATTTATCAAGAAAAAACAATACTCTTACTATGCAAATTCTAGAGATATTAATGCTGATAATCTCAATAAATATCAACTTTTTTATTAAATAGAAATATTATATTCTCATTCTGGTAGTCGAACTCATACAAGATAGAATAAGATAAATATTTTTAACCACTAGGCCAATTAGTAGATCTCTCAATAAATATCGACTTTGGTAGCTATTTTGATTGGGTATATATATGTAACTTAGTGTTCCATTTTCATACCAAAATCCTTCAATTTTTGTACTCTAAACCACCATACCATCTTCTTTTCTCAGCTTTCAATGGCATTCCACTTCCTTTTCTTCTCCGCTTTACTCAATGTAAGCTTTATTAGAATCGAAACTTAATGAATTAGTTCATACGACCGTGCTCGGTGTTTAATAAATTTCGAGTTTGAATTCTGATTTTTTTTTTCAGATTGTATTTGCTGAGAACAATGGTGTTGTGCCTGAGGAAGTTTATTGGGAATCAGTTTTCCCAAACAATCCAATGCCAAAGGCCTTGAAAGATATTTTACCGACAGGGAAATATGATTGGAGTTCTAAGCGTAGTGACAATCTGCCGGAAAATGAGGAGTTTGATGATTGGAGTGATGACTTTAGTCGCAATCATCAAAATAAAAAACCACACAAAGAATCCAAACGTAAATTTATATTCTGGTCGCACTCGAATCGTTAAATTTAATTAATATTGTGTTTGTAAATTATTTGAGTTTGAACGAGAGAAAAAAGTAGACTATCATCATCAGTGACGGAGTCAATAATTTATTTAAAGAGTTATTTTTTTAAATTGTATTTAAGAGAAGTTAATTATTTTTAAAGATGTGTCATTTATTTATAAATAAATAAATTTAATTTTTTATATGCAAATTATATAGAGAAAAAAAATTCAAAAAAATTCGAGTGTCAATAGATACTCCAATTCTTCATTTGGCTCTGCCATAATTATTATGTTTGAATATAAATGATTGAGTTTGAAGTCATGCATGATAATTAAACTCGAGTTTAATTAGATAAATGAGTCTAATCAAGAGAGAATGACTGTATGAGTAATTTGATCTTTACTCAATTTAAACTCGTACTTCAAAATAAAACTTCAATTGAACTCAAACCGAACTTGAAATACTTAGAATTGCAAATCGAACTCAAATCCATCTAAGGAATTCAATGCCCCATTCAGGGAAATACGATTGGAGCTCTCGACGACGTAGTGGCAATCTACCGAAAAATGATGAGTTTGATGATTGGAGTGATGATTTTAGTGGCAATCATGAAAATAAAGCACAACGCAATGAATTCAATAGTAAGTTCATTATCATTTTTGTATAAATCCAAATTCTATTAATCCAAAAAGAACAATATGTTATACTATACATTATAAACCTCTATTGTAACATTTATACAATTATGTTTTCCGAGTTGCACAAATTCAACTACTAACAAAATGATTTCTATTAATCTTATAGCTAGCTTGGCATTACTTTTAAAAAATGTGGTGCGAAAGTGATTTGAAAAAGTATTTTTAAATTGTTTGGTTTAAAATATGAGTGCTTGATATTGCTGCAAAAAGTACTTTTAAGTAGATAAAATGTCTATTTTAGACATTCTTTTTGAAAATATAAAAGAATTGACGATATAACGAAAATATATAAGTAATTTTACTTAAAAGTGCTTTTGAAAAAGCTAAAAGCTATTTTTTTAATTTTAAAAAAACACTTTTCAAACTAAGCTGAAAAACAGCTTCGGCCTCAAAAACTACATGTTTTTTTGTTGCTTTTGGACTCAAACCAACTTTTAGAACCAAAATTAATCTAAAAAGCAAGCAAAAACAATGCCTTACTTTATAACAACTTTTATATAAATGTTAACAATAACAAATCATATTTTTGTGCATCTTCGAAATGACTATCATTCAATTTCTTCCGGATCTAGTAAACGAATTAGATTGTGTTTGTGAATAATTAAAGTTCACTTAAAAAAAAGAAATTTAACTATTGTCATGCTTGAACATACTAACTGAGTTAAGAGGCGGACCTCAATGGGAGAGAGGGAGCATTGACTACCTCAGATTTGGTATAATTACTATTTGGCTCTTTAAAAATTGGTCCTTTAAAAATTTTAAAATCCTTATTAAGTATTAATTTTTTTTAATATTTTAATTAAGTCCCCTTTTAATTTTTTTAAAAAATACTCATTAAGTCACAATTTTTTTAAAAAAATTAGTTTAAACTTCTAATTTTTTTATAAATTTTAATTAGCCCCTCAAATTGTTCTACCAAGATCTGCCCCTAACTAAGTTAAAAGTTATATACGAAAGTCAAACTCAAGTTTAATTAGATTAATAAGTTAATCAAACGAGTGTAATTGTATGAACAATTTTATCTTTTTTCGATACTTTTATATTAAAATTAGATTGAATTCGAACTGAACTTGATATATTATAATTTTGATTCGAACTCAAAATCTTTAGAATTTGAATCTATGCAAATTTATTAAGGAACTCAATGCTCCAACAGGGAAATACGATTGGAGCTCCCGACGTGGTGACAATCTGCCGAAAAATGATGGGTTTGATGATTGGAGTGATGATTGGAGTGGCAATCACGAAAATAAAGGACCACGCAATGGATTCAAAGGTAAGTTCATATTATTATATTTTCTTTCGGATAAATCCAAATTCTATTAATCCAAAAAGCACAGTAATATGGGGGAGTCAAGGCTCCCTCCTACTCCCATTGAGGTCCGCCTCTGGCTCCTATAGTGACTCCCTCTTACTCACATTGTACATTAGAAGTAAGATTGAGCGTTCGATCAAGTTAAATTGTGTCAAACTTTTTTGAGTTATTCGAGTTTGTAAGTCTTATTTTATGATTCAAATTTTATGAAATTTTTTGAATCGAGTCGAGTTTTCGAGTTTCTGTACAATTTAACTATACATATAAATCTATATACATAAACTTAGGGCTTGGTTGTGCACATATTGATCTCAATTTTAACGATTTTCTATATGTATATACGATATACATATATAGGTCTTCACATTTTCACATGTGATATACATAATATATTATGTAGAATTGACAAATTTGACTCAAATATGAAAACTGATCAACTAATTATTAAAATTTTCGAGTTATTCGAATTTTTATTTTATAACTCAAACTTTATTTGAATTTTTTTTAGTCAAGTCGAGTCGTTTTTTTCACCTCGAGTCGAGTTTTGCCCACCCTTAATCAGAAGAACAAAAATTCTTCGTTCCCTAATTATGCCTCATTCTACGCCATGTACTAAAAAATACTAAAAAAAATAAATTTTAAGCTATAACCCTAAATTTTACATCTTAAACTCTAAATCATACACACTAACTCTAATTCCATATACCCTAACTTTAAACTCTAAATTTACTCTTTTTTTTTTTAAGTGAGACACTAAAAAACATAGTTTGAGCAGACGATTTACATCTACATCACAAACATCTCTATCAATAACATGTGTACAATCATATTTTTTAAGTTATACAGATTTTAGTAATCTGAACTTGTAACAATTTTAGCTTCACATATTCTTTTATAAATCCCAACAACAATAAAACAGATCTTTGTGTGTTCATTATTTCGCTCTCTTCAAATCTAATAAACGAATGAATCGTCGTCCTAAGTGATTTACCTTTAAACTTTTAATTGATATCCACTGTAATTACAATCATTTGGTTTTCTCCTCAAACCACACAACTGCTTTAAATCATTGAAGTGGAGTTAAATTAGGTAAATAAGCCTAATCAAGAGAGTATGATTTATGAACAATTTGATCTTTACTCGATTTAAACTCATGTTTTAAAATTAAACTTTGATTGAGCTCAGGCTGAACTTGATATACTTATAATTTTGGATCCAACTCAAACTCAAGATCTTTAGAATGTGAAGCTAACTCGATTTGGGGACATGAAAACTCATCAAAGGAATTCAATGCTTCGACAGGGAAATATGATTGGAGCGGTGACTTCAGTGGCAATCATGAAAATAAAGGGTCACACAACAAATTAAAAGGTAAATTCATATGATCATCGTTTTAGATTGATTTGATCGTTTTAATTTTTTCCCTAAACTACAACTCTAATTTTGAATTGGTTTCAAACTTTTAATATTTTAATTTTATCCCAAATTATGACTGGTCCTCTAGTTGTGTTTGTAAGTTATTTGAGTTTGAAGTAATGCATAAACATAGATAATTGAGCTTGAAGTCATCTAGGAGAACAGAACTAAAGTTTATTCAGGTAATTGAGCCTAATCAAAAGTGTATAATTGGATGAGCAGTTCGATCTTTACTCAGATTTAAATTTTTACTTTAAAATTAAAACGTGATCAAACTCAAATTGAACTTGAAGTACATAAAATTTCAAGTCGAACTCAAACTTGAAATCGTTAGAATTCGAATCTAACTCCATCATGGGACATGCAGACCTATCTAACAAATCCAATGCTGGAACAGGGAAATATGATCGGAGGTCTGATCGTAGGGACAAATCACTGGATGAGTTTGATGATTGGAGCGATGACTTTAGTGACAACCATGAAAACAGAGAACAGCTCAAACAAACCAAAATAGACGAAACTATCTTCTTCTTCCGACAGGATCTTCGTTCTGGTAAGCTGGTGATTGTACCTAACCTCATAACAACCGACAAGACCCCGTTTCTCTTTAAAACCTCGAACAAGGGAAGTCAACACCGTGTATAAGGTTGTGAAAGACTAACCATGAGTGGAGAACAAAGGTTCTGCGCCACATCGTTAGAGTCTTTCGTCGATTCAAGTATTTCGAAACTCGGTAGACGAATCCGCCTTGTGTCGAACGAGCTTTCGAAAGTGACGAAGAGCCCGTTGTTTACCATCACCAGGGGAATCCAAAACATGGGAGAAAACCAGCTTGTCTGTCACAAGAAGAAGTATCCGGGTGCTGTCTTCTCGTGCCATTCGATCAACAGAACAACATTGTACAAGGTTCCATTGGTGGGCAAAGACGGGACCAAAGTTGATGCTTTAGCGGTTTGTCATAAGGATACATCGACTTGGAACCCGAAGCACATGGCATTTCAGATTCTGAAAATTAAGCCTGGAACTGTTCCCGTTTGCCATTTCCTTTTCAGAGATACCCTCGTCTGGATTTCTGACAAGTGAAAATTGTCTGTTTAGTTGTTTATTTTAAGTGTCTTTGTATTTCAATAATGTTCCTATAAGATGCATGGAATGCATCAACTATGGATAAAGAAGCTTGTATGAATATTGTTCAAGTTTCAATGATTAACTTATTTGTGAATAAAAGGAAGTTTTGTATAAATAGTTGAAGTGCTTGGTGTTTCTACATGTATTTTATGAAGTTTATTCGGAATAGAAATCCTCTATCCTTTTTCGGTGCCCTTATTTATGTTTTCACACTAAAAAATAGATTTAGGGTTTAGAGTTAATGTTTAAGGTTAGAGTTTAGAGAATTAGGAGTAGGTGTATTTTTTCGGGTTTAATTAGGCAGAATGTAGTTATCGACCTATTGATTTGATCTAATTGAACTTATTGTATTATTCTAAATTAGGACAAAGTTAATAGAATGTATAAGTTTTTGGAGTAGAAATATTAATACACCAAAGAAAAATGATACGCTTGTACATGTTTGTAGCAATATGTTAATTGAGCGACTTGGTTGTGACTTTTAGAAGAAAAATAACATGTTTGTTATAAAATCTATAATTAAGTGACCTTAATTGTAGTTTACCCTTGTTCTTTATGTAAAATAAAATAAAATGTGTTGGACACGCTCCTCATTGTGCGCGTGAAGAGCCGTAGGACCAAGGGAAGAGTTGAAGGAACTGCAGTAGACAATGGAAGAAGCAGAACAAAACGAAAAGATTAGGTTACGAGATTCTGTAAAAGATAAAGAAAGAAACTTTAAAAACAAAAGGATAAAATAAAAGCTCCATTGTTTATTTGTTAAAAAATCAATGGCATTTACAGCTATGGCTACTACTTGTTCATCTCTTTCTCTGTGTTATCTTCAGCTCCAATCATCTTTTGCCATATCTAAACCATACCCTTTTCTCTTCTTCCCTTCTTCTTCTTCTCGTTTGAACCCTAAGAAACGAGTTCAAAGCCGAAGCAGCACTCGTTTCCGTCGTGTTCTCGCTGTCTCAGACACTGCTATAGACTCAAGCAATGGGGCCGCCATTGCTACTGAATCTGAGGACCTTTCGTCTTCTTATGGTAGACGGTACTTCCCTTTGGCTGCTGTCGTTGGCCAGGTTTCTTTTCATCTCTTTCTCTGTCTCCTTTGTTATGGAATTTGAAGGAAATGATATGCTTTGGTAGTGGTTTAAAAAAAATGGGTCTTTTAGTTCACTGCAAATTTGTAATTTTTATGGTATAAATACATTGATTTTTATTTTAGAGGCTTGAAAACAGATATGGGTTTGAATCAAAACTAGAAATTGATTTGGTTTACTGTTGTCACATAGGATGCCATTAAAACTGCACTTTTACTTGGGGCTATTGATCGTGAGATTGGAGGGATTGCCATCTCCGGAAGGCGTGGAACAGCCAAGACTGTAATGGCACGTGGTTTGCATGCAATTTTGCCTCCCATTGATGTTGTTGTTGGTTCAATGGCAAATGCAGACCCTGCCTCCCCAGAAGAGTATGAACAGTGACCGGAACCTCTTATAATCTTATGAACATTGAGCTTTTCCTTTCCTATAGAACATAGTTTTCTGCTTTATTTTACTTTCTTTTTCCCTATAATTGTTGCTGTTGCAGTTCTTTTTATGAACATATCAGTATTCCTTTGAGTATTAATATGTGTTCCCACCTTCCGGGGCTAGAACGGCACAACTTTTGCCTTAACCTAATAGGTTGCGTCGTTTATGTGATAAGATGATGGATATGACTCATATGAGAGCTAATTAGTTCAGCAATGGTTTTGCATGTTCATTACTTTCAAGATAGTGACATGGTCTTCATAACCTCTGTAGGTGGGAAGATGGTTTAGCTCAGCGAGCCGAATATGATTCTGATGGTAATGTTAAGACTCAAGTCGTTCGATCTCCTTTTGTCCAGGTATGTTTCATGCTAGAAAGCTTTTGTTGTCGACTTTGGTTTATTTTCTTACTGCCCTTTTCGTCACTCTTGCTCCAGATTCCACTTGGAGTCACGGAGGATAGACTCATTGGGTCTGTTGATGTCGAGGAGTCTGTGAAAGCAGGAACAACTGTTTTTCAGCCTGGCCTTCTGGCGGAAGCACATAGAGGTGTATTATATGTTGATGAAATTAATCTTCTGGACGAGGGCATTAGTAATTTGCTTCTCAATGTGCTGACCGATGGAGTTAATATTGTCGAGAGAGAGGGAATCAGCTTCAAGCACCCTTGTAAACCGCTTTTAATTGCCACCTATAATCCAGAAGAAGGTGCTGTACGAGAACATTTATTAGATCGAATCGCAATTAACTTGAGGTATAAAGCTTGTTTTGTAGATGATGGAATGTGTTTCTTAGTTTCCACGTATCTATCGCAAACTATTATTGACACACTTCCTTTGCAGTGCAGATCTTCCAATGACCTTTGAAGATCGTGTTGCGGCAGTTGGTATTGCAACAGAATTTCAGGAAGCTAGCAATATAGTTTTTAAAATGGTTAAGGAAGCAACCGAGGATGCAAAGACTCAGGTAACCAAGCATTCAGCTGTTCAGCTTCATGTTTTCCACCAAATCGTGTCACTAACTGAATTTTCGGACTTGATTCTAAGCTTTGTTGATTTGATGTGCATCTGAGTTTTTGTTATTTTGGCAATTTGTTATTTAGAAAGATGATTTTTATTACTTTTTGCGCATTTTTTTCTCAGATCATTTTAGCGAGAGAGTACTTGAAGGATGTCACAATTGGCCGGGAACAATTAAAGTACCTCGTTATGGAAGCCCTTCGAGGTGGTTGCCAGGTGCTAAGATCAAATCCTAGTTTCGTACTTTTCATGCACCATCTAAAGTGCTTCCTTTCTAAGTATGATGTCAATATAGATTGTGAGATATTGTTTTAATCCTGCTATGGAGGAATAATTAATACTCGGGCGATTTACAGGGACATCGAGCTGAGCTATATGCTGCCAGGGTTGCAAAATGCTTGGCTGCTTTGGAAGGACGAGACAAAGTTGGCGTAGATGACCTGAAAAAAGCTGTTAAGTATTCTTACTATGGTTTTGCACTCGTTATTTTTCAGGCACACCCATGTACAACAAATTGTCACAGCCATTCATCCCCCATTTTATATGTTTCTTCTTGATCTGTAGTCTTTCGAGCGTTTTTTCTGGTTCAGACTATATGATATTTATGGTGGCATGTTTTGTTGAAATGTATGCTAATCACACTGGTTATGTATGTGCATGATTATATTAGTTCTAGTTCGGAGAATAATGTATACACTTGTAAACCTTTTCTCCTCTTCCTTTTGTTTATTCTTTTGGCAGAAAGTTAAGGAGAAATATTGAAGTTAGAAAGGAAAAAGTATCTGCCTCTTGACATAGCTACCGGGATTTGTCTGCATCATGAAAGCAGAAAATTAGAAAAGTTGCAAATAAATTTGTGTTGATATATTATATAATACAGGTGGAGCTTGTCATCCTTCCTCGTTCAATTATCAATGAGAACCCTCCAAATCAACAAAACCAACAACCGCCCCCTCCACCTCCACCTCAACAAAATGAAGAATCCGGGGAGGAGCAGAATGAGGAGGAAGAGCAAGAGGTATGTCATCAATAAGCACTAAACTTTTCTGTTCCTTGATAAATGTTGTCATTCGTTTATTGTTGTTTATAGTCAACTGAAACGGCAAGGCTTTGTTTACAACAGGATGAAAGTGATCAAGAGAACGAGCAACAGGAGCAATTACCTGAAGAATTTATCTTTGATGCCGAAGGGGGTTTGGTGGATGAGAAACTACTTTTCTTTGCACAACAAGCACAGAGGCGACGGGGGAAAGCTGGAAGGGCCAAGAATGTAATATTCTCCGAGGATAGAGGCCGATATATTAAACCAATGCTCCCAAAGGTTAGTCCATTTCAAATTGTCTTTACATTATTTTTTTGCCCAATCTTAACTTCAGTTATCGAATAAGCTTCGTTGCTTTTACCACAGGGCCCTGTGAAGAGACTAGCTGTTGATGCAACGCTTAGAGCTGCTGCACCATATCAAAAGTTGCGTCGGGAGAAAGACATTCAAAAAACTAGGAAAGTTTTCGTGGAGAAAACTGACATGAGGGCTAAAAGAATGGCAAGAAAAGCAGGAGCATTGGTATCTATGAGCTACTTCTTATGTTTACATCTGTTATTAACTTTATTTATATAGATAGCAATAAATACCTTCCGGTTCCTATGTATTTCATCATACCTCACCGTTATTATAGTAAATACTCCTACAGGATTCTGGTTGATGATAATTTCTGAACTTCCATTAGCATGAATTTATCACTAGTTACCATGAAGTATAATGGAATCATAATTTAAGAGGTCAAATGCCTGCAGATTATTTAGGCATGAGAATTGGAGCAATTGATGTGTAAATATTGTTCGATCAAATTGTTTTAACTGGGATCTCTCTCGAGAGTAAAGTAAATTCCATTCAAGTACTGATAAACTATTCTTATGTTTGAGGTTCATACATATATATCTCATGTCAGGTAATATTTGTGGTTGATGCAAGTGGGAGCATGGCACTGAATCGAATGCAAAATGCTAAAGGTGCTGCACTTAAGTTACTGGCCGAGAGTTATACAAGCAGAGATCAGGTAAGCAAGATACAGTTTTGTTCCTTGCTTTTAAGCGTACAAACCTTGCTAGTTTTTAACTGTTCCGCAAAAACAAAACTGTAAACACTGATGCAATGAAGCCATCGTCACTATTTCTGGGTAATAATTTGTTTCTTTTTGCTCATAATGCTGAATAGGTCTCCATTATACCTTTCCGTGGAGATGCTGCTGAAGTCCTGCTGCCTCCTTCGAGGTCAATTGCAATGGCAAGAAAACGTCTTGAGAGACTGCCATGTGGTGGTGGCTCTCCTCTAGCTCATGGTTTAAGCATGGTATGCAGATATACTGAATCCCTCAATTTGTGGCACAGAATTTACTGTAACATAAAAATTCCTTTTCACTGTATATTTTGATACAAATTTGAAATGTTACTGTTGTGAATGTGATAAAAAAAATTGTGTCTCTATGTTATTCCGTTTCTAATTACTTCATCAACTTTAATATTATCAGGCAGTCAGGGTTGGGTTAAATGCAGAGAAAAGTGGTGATGTCGGACGCATAATGATCGTTGCAATTACCGATGGAAGAGCCAACATATCTCTGAAACGGTCCACCGATCCAGAAGCCGCTATTTCTGATGCCCCTAGGCCATCAGCACAAGAGTTGAAGGTAAATTTTTGCATTGTATGTAGGAATAATATCATTATGACTGTAAAAAACATGCTCTTCTGCTATTGAGCCGAGTTTAATTTTAACAATTTTCGGCCTTTACTGGACATGCTATCAAAATATATAACCATCCATAAAAGGAAAAGACTTATTCATTATTCTGAACCCTTCATCTGTTAGAAATATGGGCTGAAGGATACACATGAAGATTTTGGGTTGTTATGTGGGTTTGACCAAATGATTTTCATACGGTCCGTGTGTATAAATATTGCAGGATGAGATTCTTGAAGTGTCCGGGAAAATATACAAAGCAGGAATGTCTCTTCTTGTCATTGACACCGAAAACAAGTTTGTTTCAACTGGTTTTGCCAAGGAAATTGCCCGAGTAGCTCAAGGTGTGTCGACAGAAACATTTATTCATTTTATGCATACGGAATGCAATGAAAAAGTCTCATTGATTCAATCTTGCAGGGAAGTATTATTATTTGCCAAATGCTTCAGATGCGGTCATCTCAGCTACAACAAAGGAAGCATTATCGGCTTTGAAGAGTTCGTGATTCGAAACCGTTATCGGCTTTCACCAACTCCACGATGCTTATAATCAACCCAATTGTGAGATAATATAAATCATGTCATGTCTGAATTTATTTGTGTTTCTCTAACATCTTCCCTATGTGTATCATCATTCTCTTCAGACGCATTGGTTTATGATGAGATTGTGTACCCTTTTTTCCTAGCATAAAATTTTCTTGATCTATTGAGCAATGAACAATAAAGAAGAATCCCAGTACTTGTCCGACATATATTCAAATACGAGTACAAGTGTATGATACGAAAACAGAAACCGAGAAATCATCAGAAGCGCACATATGTTTGCTTAAATTAAGCTATGCTCCAGAGACCTTTCACTCAACAATGCATTATATTCCTCTCTCATGCTGTTATATTTCTCACACAGCTTATTGAAAGCTACCTTTCTCTCATCTGCAATACCCTTCTTCGCCACCGTCTTCGTCTTCTCCAGACAAAGCTTCAGTACTTCGATTTGCTTCTTAAGCTCCTGGATCTTCACTGTCTTCTCCACATGCTGTTTCTGTAGTGTTTCCAACTCTGTTGGTGGTTTCACCAAAGTTTTTTAATTGTTTTAGTTCAGTGTTTCATATATGTCAGGGTCCTTGTACTATTTCAAAATACAAAATTTTGTCTCTATACTTTAATTTTATGACAGAATTTGTGTACTATTTTTTATTTGAAAATCTTGATCACTCGTAAATAAAACTAAGAAAAAGAAAGAACTGATTGAAAATAGCAAGAATTTAGTACCTGGAGGACTGTAGGAGCTGCCATTGCTACTACCTTCCATGATGTTTACAAACACTTCTTGAAATATATATATTAACCATGATCTTTCATATACATCATCTCGAAAAATTGTGTATATTTGAAGAATCATATCCCGTAATTCGTTGTCTTTAACAAGAACAGATGCAAATACCAGTTGAGAAAGAGAAGAGCCATAAGAATTACCTCAAAAGGATTAAAGCTGTGGAGAGGCAGGGGACTTGAGAAACAAAATTAGAGAAACTATTACAATTGGTATATTTATGTCCATATCCATCAAACATAAATATGCATGTCACCAACATGTCAACGTGTATTTAAAACTAACCTTTACGTAAACTTCAACTGTCTTGTAATTAAACCCCAAGGAACTTTCAGCCTGTTGGATTTTGCCCACAGAGAAATGCAGGTGGTGTAACAATGGAGGACGAGGAAGGTGACACCGACAAATGACAAAGAAAGGGTTTGAAGATTGAAACAAAAAAAAAGTTGGTTCTTCGCTAGTACCATAAAAGAATCACTTTTTGTTTTGTTTTGCAAGATATCTACAGAACTAATCCAGTGATTAATATTTCGGGTTCTCTTAGTTCGTATAAGAAGTAGACACTAGTCACAAGTTTTAAAGTTAACTTTTTTAACGGGTTGTGTTGTGTGTTTTACTTCAACTTGGATACGGTTTTGGGCTCATTTCGGGCAATGAATCATGGGCATTGACCACTGGATCCCAATGGGCTTTGCTTTTTCTACATAGACTTATTGCTATCTCTTGAGGACTAAATTTTAAATTTACAAAGAATACAGAGACTAAGAACATAATTAGGCCGTATTTTGATTCATTAATTATTTATAGCTAATAACAAGGAGGTTTGTTTATACAAGAAAAAGTAAACTGAAAAGGCCTCTTATTTCGCCCTTTCTATTTCAGTAAAACAAAACAGAAGCTCCAAGCAGTGTATCATCACTTTCCTTGTGGTTTTGAATCAAAAGAAATGGCAAACGAGAAGAAATCCCAAGCTGGGGTTTGGCCAAAAGTTAAGCCTTTCATCAATGGTGGCACCTCTGGTATGCTTGCCACTTGTGTCATCCAACCAATTGACATGATCAAGGTTTGTGCCATCCCCATTCAAGGACGGACTGACGGATGCTAGAGAATAGTTGCATTATCTGAAAATTTTAAATTCTCATATAATTTATATATTTTCTATCTATGATTTAAGTTCACATCCGAAATTTTGTAACAATTCGTATCCCGCACTTTTGACATAGAATCATACGTCCGTCCATGCCATGTTCATTTATCTTTCTACCTTTCATTTCTTCTAGATGATCCCGTTAATGGGATCATTTCTGTTTTATAAAATCTTGGATTTGTTTGGAATAGGTGAGAATCCAACTTGGTCAAGGATCAGCAGCAACTATCACCAAGGACATGCTTAAAAATGAGGGCATTGGTGCCTTTTACAAGGTTCTTTTCTTCTTCTTTTTAGTCATATTCATCTGGTGTTGTTACATTTTCTCGGTTTTTATGTTATTCGGACTCGAATGTAAGCGTCACTTGTATGGTTTTGGGCAGGGGCTATCAGCAGGACTGCTCAGGCAAGCTACATACACTACCGCTCGACTCGGATCATTCAAGTGAGTCTTGACGAACGAGATATTTCCGAGATGAATGTCAGATTATCGCCGTCGATTCTGATTGTGTTTCGATTGTTTTTCTTTTCAGAATGTTGACGACCAAAGCAACCGAAGCCAATGATGGGAAGCCCCTGCCTCTATATCAGAAGGCATTATGTGGTCTGACTGCTGGTGCTATTGGAGCCTGCTTCGGCAGCCCTGCGGATTTGGCACTTATCCGTATGCAAGCTGATGCCACTTTGCCCGCCGCTCAGCGCCGGAATTACTCGAATGCATTTCATGCTCTCTCTCGTATCGTTGGCGATGAAGGGGTCCTGGCACTTTGGAAAGGCGCAGGTCCGACCGTAGTCCGAGCCATGGCATTGAACATGGGAATGCTCGCCTCTTATGATCAAAGTGTTGAGTTTTTCAAAGACTCCCTCGGCTTAGGTGAAGCCGCGACAGTGGTAGGTAAGAGTCTAAAATCTGCCATTCCCTCTGTTAGTCCAATAGCATGATCATAGTGTAGGACGATACGACCCTCGACGAATGCGGTTCGTTTTCTTCGTCTCAGGTGCGAGTGCGGTTTCTGGTTTCTTCGCTTCGGCTTGCAGTTTACCATTTGACTATGTGAAAACACAAATCCAGAAGATGCAACCTGATGCCGACGGAAAGTATCCGTACACTGGCTCATTAGACTGTGCTATGAAGACCCTCAAGTCCAACGGACCGTTGAAATTTTACACCGGATTCCCTGTATACTGTGTTAGAATTGCTCCTCACGTCATGGTACGTACGTTACATACATGTAACATGTCCATATTCGATTCTTGATTCCGAGAGAATCGAAACTAGTTCCGAATTATCCCTTGTGACACTGAATCTGAAATATTTTGTTATGCAGATGACCTGGATTTTCCTCAACCAGATTCAGAATATACAGAAACAAATGGGGTTGTAGAGATATCAGCAATGGAGGATTGTAATCGATCCATCGAAATAAAAATTCGGTTTACTTCGAGTTTATTGGAATTTTTTTGTTAGTTCTGGCAATTTCATACAGCCTCAACTGCCAAACCATTTTGTTTAACAAATTTTTGATGTAGAATCTTCATATATATTTTTTTGTAGAATAAAAATCTCATAAGCCTTGAATTTGAACCTATAGCTAAGTTTCTTGATAAGTTTTTTTCCATGCATGTATTTATTTATTTTACCATTAATCACCCAATTATTTTAAATCTTTCAATTTAGTCATTGAATTTAATATAAACTACCTATAAATTTCTAATTTGACCACTAATCTATTAATTTTGCCAACCAAATCACTGAATTATCTAAATTATATCAATTAAACCACCTGCCATTAACAATTAACAGCGAAGATAATGCAGTAGTTTAAAAAACGGTGTAATTCATGACCGAACTTGTTCATTAACATCAATAACCAAATTAATAATAATAATAAAACAATATAATAAAGCAAGCCTGAATTAATCTCAACCAAATTACATTTTATAACAAAATCAAGGAATTTAAAGGCATAACAAGCAATGTGGATGAATTCAAGGCACAAAACAACCTATTCAGCATGTATTAATTCCATCCTTGCAATCTTTTGTTAAATTATAAAAGGTTTCTACTCGGATCTTCGATCGATAGAGTACCTCGGTATCCACCGCAGCTCGCATGTACCCGTCGAACTCGACCGGTTTCCCATTGTTCAACGTCGTCGTCTCGTTGTACCACTCGCTCGTGTCACTCCATAGTTCCTTATAATCATCGAGCAAATGGACCTTGTAATGAGACCTCAAGTTATCGAAGTAATTATAGAACGGCTCATTCGTCGCGACATAAAGGTTCCTCCATGTCTGGACCATTTCTTTAACCTTTGTGAGAATTGCATCAGGGGACGTATCGGAATCCAAGTGCGGCCAAAGCTGTTTGTTCCGAGCCTTTTCCCCTCGAACCACATGCAGAGCATCGAAATCCCAGTCCATTCTTCCGCTGATCTCAGTCACAATATTCATCAATCGCTTCGATTTCCATATCGCTTGCCAAGGTCGATGAATGTACTTAGCAGTTTGCCCCTCGCATACCCGATACCAATAGTTTTCCGGCTCCGGACCATCGAATTGCCTCCATATGATTGTGCTCTTATCTTTCATGAGCTGCATTGGCGTGACTTTATGGGTCTTTACCTTCTTCACCGGCACTTTTCGTTTATGTCCCTTATCCCATTTCTTCCAATCTCTCAGGAACTCGCTCTCCCCCACGACGGACGCCTTCTCCTTAAGATGCTCAAAATCGAAATAAAACCGAAAATCTTTTCCCTCCTCGTCTTTGTTGGTCGAACTGTAACTCGCGGATAAACATAAGCTCAAATCCATCACAAATGTCCGATTCAAATACATAGCTTCCCCTAAGCCACACAAGAAACTCCACAAGTAATGATTCATTGCCTTGCAGTGATCCCCTCCCCTTGCATAATATAGATACTTCCCTTTCCTAAAGTTTGTTTCCGAACCCAAAGTCGGAATTGTATCGTTTATCTCTTCATCCCGTGTTGACGGTGCAAGCTTTGGCTTCCGGATCCCACTGCCACTCCTTGTGGTGTTAGGTCGAATCCGAGGCGGTCGAGCATTGATTCCCGAATGCCACGGACCAGTATGCATTACCTTATAGGTACAATTCTCACCGATCCCGAACTGGAACCTTCTAAAATCCCTATACTTTCTCCAGGACTTTTCTTTCTTGTTCCTAAACCTCCAGAAAACATCACATTCATCTGGTTTCGTCCCATTAACCGGAGTTTGATACTCCAAGAACACAATAGACTTGAAAGTTTTCAAATTGAATTTCTTGACTGCACGTAGAAGCCGCGGATCCGAGCAATTCACAGCTTTTAACTCACAATCGGATTTTAAGCTCGAATTCGAAGTTTTTTCTTTGGACTTTTCAATCACGATTTCAGCAACGGGATCAGGTGCCAAAGCAGGGGACGCTGCCATGGAACCAGGGGGCGAGGGTGTTGCTGCCAAAATAGGGGGAGAAGCCGACATAGCAGGGGGCGATGCCGACATAGCAGGGGGAGAAGCCGACATAGCAGGGGGCGATGCCGACATAGCAGGGGGAGTTGCAGACATAGCAGGGGTCGTTGCTGACAAAGCGGGGGTCGTTGCTGACAAAGCGGGGGTCGTTGCCGCCAAAGCGGGGGTCGTTGCCGCCATAGCAGGGGGCGAAGCCTCCAAATCAGAGGGTGTTGCCGATAAAGCCGGGGGCGTTGCCGGAGCCGACGCAGAAAGCAAATCTTCACCGGTTTTGATGATGGAATCATCGGTTTTGAAAGTGGCATTTTCAGTTTGAGTAAAGAGGTTGGTTAAGGAAGGAGCTGATTGCAGCCATGGATCTGGGGGCTGGTAGGTGATGGCAATGGCAGTAAATATGAGCACCGACAACACAAACACAGAGAAACACACATTGCTAATCAGTTTTATCAGGTTCTGTCCGATTGGCTCGGTGCTCAACTCAGATTCCTTGGTGGGTTTTCTCATTATCTTCGAAAACCCAATTGCAGAAAACGAATCAGATCTCCAGATAAACTAACGAAACAAACAAATACGAGAAACCAAGCTGATTAATTCATGGTTTTTGCTTGTTTTTGAAAACCCAGTAGCAGAAACTAATCAGATCTTGATTACACCAACGAAAAAGTGAAGAAAGAAGCTTACACGCGCATGTGCTCAATGAGCTCTAGCTTTGCTGTATTTTGAAGAGAAGAGCTGATTGGCGAGAGGGAAAATGAGAGAAAAATGGCTGCCGACAGTGGGAAAAAAACTCAAAAAAGACAGAGAAATGAGTTTAGGACAAAGTGTATTTTTAAGGTAAATGTTTGGTGTGGGTTCTTTGTCCAAAAGGCTTTGAGTTGAAGCAAATAGATGTAGCTGTTGGCTGTTGGCTGTTGGCTGTTGGCTGTTGCAGAATTAGTAGTTTACACTTCACTTTCACTCTTTCATAGTCCATTGAAATCTAGAAATTTCGAATCTTTTATCACTCTACTCGTGATTCGTATTTTAATCGTATAGTATATGTATATTTAATTTCTAGATCGGGAATTAATGTTTTTAGGCTTACGTACAAAGTAAAGGGTGTCATATTCACATCAAGTTTACACAACAGCATGGTTATAGTCATGGTAATGGAAAATCTTGTGGATGAAATGAGCCAACCATCTTGAACCTGCAAAGCAAATGACAGCCATCGTAACGATCCCTGTTCTAGCCACCATCGACATCATGTTCTGCTTTGTTGCGGCAACAATCCCGATGGAAAGAACGGATAGGATTTGCAGGATTACTTCGAGTGCCTTGAGACCTTTATATGCAGTTTTGCAACTCTTGCAATTCACCACATGAGTCCAGTACCTGAACGATTCCGAATCGAAGTCAAGTTTGTATGCTTACGCTTATTGGGCAAAGAGAGTGTTGGATGTGTGTACATGTTCGATACGGCTATGCTCAAGTCGGAGCAATATAACAAAGTTACTAAATTTACCTGTCCATCAGCTGTTCTCTAGGAGGGGATGGAAGAAGAGCTCCGCTAAACTTCCCTTTCCAATCAATCTCACCGCCGGCGTACTTGTTGAACCACCTTCGAAAACCAACCACTAAGGCATCTGACTTTGTTGGCACAAAACAAGCTTTTTGCCAATTGGTAACCCCGATTTCCATTATCTTACGGTCCTACATTGAGAATTAAAAAAGTTTCCATTATCTTCAGCTGCTACGTTAAACACAAATGTCACACACAAATACTTCATGGAAAACAAGGTGTTGGAACAACATAATATTTTGAATGAAACTCGTCATCGAGGCAGAGATAAAGGGATCACCTCAACATGAAGAAGACACAAATCAGAATCAACAATCAGGTTTAGTCCAATGTGAAACATCCATCTTGGAACAATTTTGTCAATCCAAATACCAAAGTTCCTTGGTGAAGTCCAAATCAATCTGCTATTACCTGGACTAACTGGGATATACATAAAAATCAACGAAAATCTTCGATTTGAAGGTGGTGCCTGCACAAGTTACTGTGTATGAGTATAGATCCATAAATAATATTTCATTATAGATAAGAAGTTATCAAGGAAATCCTGTATTTGTATAATATACGGTACCAGACATGAAAGTCTGCCGGACAACGGTTAAACCAGCTGATCCGATCTGGGTTTTTAGTGGTTAATAAAAGGTAAATAGCAATATAGTGAAATGAATGCAGAACCTTTTGGATTTTGGATGTTGCAGATCCATTTCCTTGATCAACCTCGGAATCAGTATCAGTATCAGCGTAAGCATAATAGATGCAAGGTGCAAAGAAGTTAGAACTGCCCCAGTCATGCTTTGCAGCCAAACCATTTATATCCAACTTCTTGACACGCAACTCAAGTGGTATGCCCCCTTCTCTGTCAACCTTCCCTGTGAACCAAAATGTACAATTTTTGAGATCCATGAATTCCACATCTTGAAATGCATCAAGAACTTCTTACCCATAGGCATCGGAGTGCGCATTAGTCCGTAATGTGCATATGTAATATGAGCAGGATCCATAAGATTTTCAACCAACACATCATACCTGAAAATGCAGAGTTATTTCCTTGAACAAAGTTCAGCAAATATTGATGATGTTATGTCCCCTATGTTCCACACATAATCATGAAATTTTCAACAATAAGACAAGCCATAGAACTCGCATACCCAAAAGGAAAATCTCTGTTAGTCATCGACTTTGTATATGAAGGATCTTCCAGTTCAGGAAGATAAGGGGGCTTTTTCTTCGTTATAATAATATCTTTGTATCGAGGGTCGGCATTTGGCCAAACCCAAACGATATCATGCTGCACAGTGCTCGGATAAACAACCACGCATGCTTTCTTGAATGTATGAACCTGCAAATTTGAAAGCAAAGTTAAATAAGAGTTTACCCCTTTTGCAAATAACACGACACACCTACACATCACACAATTGCCGAACATGAACAATGATGCATAATCAACACACACACGCACTATGTTAATCTGAACTTGAGTGATCAGTGACGAATATCATATGTCCAGCACATATGTTTATATATATATAGGAAAAAATCTTGATACACAGGCCCGGGGAACATCCAAACTAAAGTGATCAGTTACAAATATCTTATGTCCAACACGGATATGCATATGTATATATATATTTCCACACGTTTGCACCGTTGAACATCCAAACTATGTCCTAATATGTAAAATCAGATGATGGACACAAGTACTATAGAGGAAAATGATTCTACCATTAGAATGATGGATATGAATTGAACGAAAAAGGGTTACCGGGGGTCCATCGGGAGGAGCTTGAGGGATGATTTTGCAGTCACCGATTCCACCAAAGCACCAACCGTGGTACGCACACTGCAATCGGCCCCATTGATCGATTCTTCCCTCGGACAAAGGAGCCAATCTATGAGGACAAGTATCACCAAACACCTTCCATTCACCCTCATTTCTATCCCACCACACCACAAGATCAAGCCCCAGTATCCTTTTCGCATGCGGCGCCGTTTTATCCAAATCGCACACCGGCATCACCGGGTACCATTGCTAGTACCAATCGAATTTCTCTTTCCCACTGTCGACCTCGACTTCCGGCTGAGGCGGCTCGACGGATGCCGTCGTTGAGGACGATGATAAGGTCGAGAACTGCCTGGATTTCGATGGGGTTCTGCGAAGAGGATTGAACCCGGGTTTTGAGAGAGAGTTGAGAAAGATGGGTTTGTAGAAGTGGGTTTTGTTTGTTGGAGTGTATAGTGCAGGAACAATGGCGGAAGAAGCTGTGAGAACATCCATGGCTACCGATTTTCGTTTGTTTTTTTTAGTTCACAAGATTAAGGAAAGAGGAAAGAAGAGTGAAATAAGTTGAGGCTGAGAGGTTAACCGTATAAGCAAATGAAATAGAATGGGAGAGCTGAGCGTTGTGATTCTAAAATTGAATGGCAATAAGTGGTTATATAAATTTTGGCGGTAAAATGGATTTTGTACCTATGTATAAATTTTGGAGCTAAAATCTCTCTCTTTTTTTAAGTCTAGTCTAATCTAGAATTGAATGACAATAAGTGGTGACATAAATTTTGTAGGTAAAATGAACCTCATGCCTATTGCCTAAGCGAGCTTTTGGGGTAAAGTGTAGTAGATCGCAAAAAACTCAAATTTAATTTGGTTAAAATTTAATTAACGCTTAATTCAAAATTTTAATGAATCAAGTAAAATGAAGTTCAATTTGACTCGAAATAGAGCTCGACTCGAAATCTTAACGACTTAAATTGAATAAGGCTCAACTCGACTTGATAAGTTCGTGAGCAACTCGTTATATTTCTATAAAGTCTTATGATTTTTTGGTGATTACCTTAAAAATTTTGTCTTAAAAAGTTTAAATATTATGTGAAAATTCTAAAAAAATCAGTGAATTATTAGGTAATTTACCATAAAATTTTGGTTTTAAATTTCTAAAAAAATTTATATTTCCAAAGAATTAAAAATATTAATTTATATTAATAAGAAATTTAATTATAATTATATTTTTTTTCTTTTTTATCAAAATCTTTCATTTTTCTTTTATTATAACTTTTGTATAATAATAAATAATGAGAAAAGTCTTCGGTTTTCGCTTCTATATAAAAAAATATAATTTAAAATTAAAACCCTTAAATTCTTAAAGATTTTTTTTTGTTCATCGAAAATTGTTGAGAAACTAAAAATAATCTCATACTTAAATATCAACTTCATCTCTAACTCAGTCCTAACATGTTTGTTTATTTTTCTCTTCAGGCCTTACATTTTTATGAATTTTTATTTTAGTGAGCTTAACGAGCAATAAAATGAGTCGAGCAAAGAGATTTTTTAACAAGTATGAATCGAGTAAAAATTTATCGAACTTAACAAATAATAAATCGAATCAAATAATAAAATTTTTAATAAATACGAATCATATACTATTTAACTCGCAATCGATTCGCTTTGGGGGTTAAGAGCAGTCTCACCTCCATCTCTTTCGCTGCGTCTATCATAAAAAGAAAAAGTCAAAACAGCTGGAAAAAAAAAATCTAAACGACTGGAAGAAAAATAAAACTCTTTTTTTTTCTTTTCTATTTTTTCCTCCATCAACATAAATTTTACAAAAACAATAATTTAGCAGATAAAGAAACTCTTTTACTAAGATTAATGTTTTTCAAATTGATTTCATTAATGTGTTTTCAAATTGATTTCATTCACAAACTCCAAAAACCCAAACTTTGTTGGCACTTCCCCTTGTCCAGACTTAAATAACATGTATTTCTCAAGTGCACTCCCATGAAAGCCGAAATTTTACCAACCAATCCCATGTTGAAAAATTCTAGTCCCAAAATACCCTCAAATTCTCTCATATATCTGGTATCTCCTCTCCTAATAAATTCCAACTCAAATGCAGTTCCTTCAATTTGGACATTTTAGCTAAAAACAAAGAAACCCCAAAGTTACCAAAATGGTTAAAACTCAAATCCAAAAACTCCGGTTATATTTGTATGCAAACTAATTTCATATCTCATGTTTTATGAGTTTTGTTTAAATGAAGATGAAGTGTAGGGATAGGTTAAAGTTTATCCATAATAACATCTAAGGGAAGAAGAATAAATGAAGAAAATCAATAGATGAAATGTCATACTTTTGTAAGTTCTTATGTTAATGGAGGAAAAAACAGAGGAGTTGAAGCCAGAGGTTGAAGAAAAAGATAACTACCACGTCAGTATTTTCTAACAGAGGGTAACGAGAGACCAAAATGAAAGCGAAATAAAAGTTGGGTGACCACACTGAAAGTTTTAAAAGTTTAGTGATCAAAATGAAAACGTCCTAAAAATTCGGTGACCATCTGTGTACTTTACCCTATAATTAAACCTGTTTTTGAAGCAAATTTGTTAAAGTTCGAGACTATTTTTAAAGAAAAACAAGAGTTAGGTCTTTTTTTCTTGATTCTCATGTGATAGAAAATATTAAAATTAAAATGGTTTAAATTTGGTACACATGCTTGTGTAACACAAGCATGTTTATTTCTACTATAAATCAAAATTAAACTTAAACCCTAAAAATCTAGACCCCAAACCTTAAATTATAAATTCTAAACGCTAACCTTAAATTATAAATCCTACAACCCAAACCCCTAAACTCTAAACCCTAAACTAAACCCATAACCCCTAAAACTAAAAGGTCTATGTAAACTAAACACAGACTGTGTATTGAATTTTTCCAAATTAAAATTAAATTGTTTATTCACATTGTGTATATATTTTAGTGTTTTAATTTAAATAAAATTTATATTTTAATATATAAATTGTATTAAAAATAGACAATCTTTAGTATTTAAATTATAAAATCTAAAATTTAATAGCTAAATCTTAACTTAAACTTTAAACTATAGAGTCTAATCTCTAAACTACAAGTATAAGCCATAAACACAAAAAATATGCCTCGCCTACGAAAGGTGCGCCCAAGCACGCTGTACCTGGCGGTTATAGAGACCTTTTGCGAATGAATGCGCCTTGCGCCTTTTAAAACTGAGGTATAGTTTTATCTCTTTTTTTATTTAAAGTCTAATCTAGAATTGAGTAACAATAAGTGGTGACATAAATTTTGAAGGTAAAATAGACCTCATGTTTGTGTATAGTCTAGTCTAATTTAATTTTTTTTGAACAATTTTTATCTAAGGAAAGGAAGGAAAATTTTGTTCCTATTGAATTTTGAACCCACAAAACCTAAAAAAGAGTGGATGATATTAATTGAAAATTTTAACCACTTACTGTAAAGATCGTTAACTAATCTAATCTAAAATTAAAAAATAATAAGTGGTGACATAAATTTTGGAGGTAAATTAGACCTCACGTCTATGTATAGTCTAGTCTTCTTCTTGAACATAAGTCTATTCTAATTTAGAATTGGATGACAATAAGTGGTTACATAAATTTTGGAGGTAAAATAGACCTCATGTCTATTTATGGTCTAGTCTAATCTAGAATTGGATGACAATAAGTGGTGACATAAATTTTGGAGGTAAAATAGACCTCAAGTCTATGTATAGTCTAGTCTAATTTTTCTTTTATTTAAGTCTAGTCCAATTCAGAATTGAATGACAATAAGTGGTGGCATAAGTTTTGGAGGTAAAATGGACCTCATGTCTATGTATAGTGTAGTCTAATCTATAATTGATGTGTATTATTTGTTATTTGAATATCAATTTTTGTTTACAAATATGAATTCAACAAGTAATTTCGGTAGAAAAATAATGTTGTTAATCTTAAAAAATTTGAGTTCAAACAGTCTTATTCGCAAGTTGAGTGTATCTTATCAAAGAGTTAAAAAAATATGAACAAATATTATTTTGTAATCACCTTATAGACAATAAAAAATTAATTAAAAATATTAAGCATGCATTTGATAATTAATATTATTACAATATTATTTTTATAACTTATTATATTTCAAATATAATATTTTTAATTAATTAAAAATTAAATAAAAACACAACAAAATAACTTGGGAAAAATTTTGATACACATGCCGTATAAACTTTAGTTTACACGTATCTTTTAGTTTTAAGGATTAAGGTTTTATTTTAGAGTTTAAAAGTTTAGGGGTTTAGATTGTAGTGTTTAGAATTTAAGGTTAGTGTTTAGAATTTAGGGTATAAGCTTTAGCGTTTAATTTTTTAGGGTTATATTAGGAATTTAAAATTTAAGTTTTTATAGTATAAATACACGAGTATTGTATCAAAGTTTTATCCAAATGATTTTATTTACAAGGTGTGTGTATTGTTAAATGCTTAAAAATGTATGAAAACAGGACAAGCTGAAAATCAGGGATGCAGAAAACACAACATTTTAACTCACACTTCAATTGTCTATGCTGTATGTGGATGTGTTGCTTCTATAGGTATTGTCTGCAATTAGACCCTGAGGTTTCACTCTCTTTGAATTCTGTTACCGTTAAAGTATAGAATTAGCCAACAGCTCATACTCAGGGCAGGTTGCGGCGAAAACGATCCGCATTTAAATGAAGAACTGGAGAAGGATACGGTAGCTTTACTGTCGGAAGAGATTGCATTACAGAAGATTGTAAACGATGATACGAAGGAGCGTACGTTGGCACTAACAATGGATGCCAAAAGAGCCTCCTCGCACTATCAGAAAGAAGCAGAGAAATGCAATGCAGGAGTAGAAACTTGCGAGGAAGGCAGGGAAAGGGCTGTAGCACAACTCAAAGAGGAGCTCAAGCTAACGGCCTTGTGGGAGAGACGGGCTCGTCAACTTGGCTGGGGACGTCGAAAAAGGGTATATACTTGACTGTATATACATACACACATATATATACTCTTTTCCTATTAGAAATGCTTCCACTTGCATTGTAAAGTTGTGGCTTCTTTAATTAAACTAAGGCAATGAAAGCAATTTGGATTTTCAAAAAAAAAAAATACAACAAAATCACAAATAATCTACGATACTCAAAGTAGAATAATTATTGGTTTATTATGAGATACACAAGCATTGAAATTTTTTTGTTTCTACAAGTGCTTTAATTTTAGGGTTTAAAATTTTAGTTTGAGTTTAGAGTTTATGGGAGTTAGTGTAGAGGTTTTGAATTTAATGTTCATGGTTATAATTTAGGGTTTAGGTTTAGAATTAGAGTTTAGGGTTATGGTAATATGGCTATGGTTTATGTTTTAACCTATAAACCTTAAATTTTAACTCTAAACCCTAAATTCTATCAATGACCCATAAATTCAAAACTACTATACTTAAACTCTTATACCCTAAACCTTAAATGGAGTCTCTAAACCCCAAAACTAATTCACTTACATAAACAAAATGTTCATAAATGCTTGAGCATTGAATAATTACCCTACATGGATTATTATCTTATACATCTGGCACCACTACGTCAGCAAGTTCTGCCATGTAAATAAGCCACATCATCGAAGAGCGGAAATCGTCAGTCCATCTAACGAGAGTGAAATTAAACGAAAACCAAACGTTAAGTGTTTGTTTGTACTAAAAAAGAATAGGTGCTAAAATGACCCAAAAGTCAAATATTGGGGTTATTTATTACCTTATGCTAAAATAAAAAATAATAATTTTTTTTATTTTGGCATACCTTATTAAAGAAAGATTGCTTTAATTTTTAATTTTAAACCATTATTTTTATTAATCGAAAATGTTTGGGACAAAGTCTATTTTAAAGCTAAATGTTTGGTGTGGGTTCTTTGTCCAAAAGGCTGAGTTAAAGCAAATAGATGTAGCTGTTGGCTATTGCAGAATTAGTAGTTTACACTTCAATTTCACTCTTTCATAATGCATTGAAATCTAGAAATTTCGAAACTTTTATCACTCTACTCGTGACTCGTATTTTAATCGTATAGAATATGTATATTTAATTTCTAGATCGGGAATTAATGTTTTTAGGCTTACATACGAAGTAAAGGGTTCACATCAAGTTTACACAACAGCATGGTTATAGTCATGGTAATGGAAAATCTTGTGGATGAAATGAGCCAACCATCTTGAACCTGCAAAGCAAATGACAGCCATTGAAACGATCCCTGTTCTAGCCACCATCGACATCATGTTCTGCTTTGTTGCAGCAACGATCCCGATGGAAAGAACGGATAGGATTTGCAGGATTACTTCGAGTGCCTTGAGACCTTTATATGCAGTTTTGCAACTCTTGCAATTCACCACATGAGTCCAGTACCTGAACGATTCCGAATGGAAGTCAAGTTTGTATGCTTATGCTTATTGGGCAAAGAGAGTGTTGGATGCGTGTACATGTTTGATACGTCTATGCTCAAGTCGGAGCAATATAACAAAGTTACTAAATTTACCTGTCCATCAGCTGTTCTCTAGGAGGGGATGGAGGAAGAGCTCCACTAAACTTCCCTTTCCAATCAATCTCGCCGCCGGCGTACTTGTTGAACCACCTTCGAAAACCAACCACTAAAGCATCCGACTTTGTTGGCACAAAACAAGCTTTTTGCCAATTGGTAACCCCGATTTCCATTATCTTACGCTCCTACATTGAGAAATAAAAAAGTTTCCATTATCTTCCGCTGCTACGTTAAACACTAATACTTCATGGAAAACAAGGAATCGGAACAACATAATATTTTGAATGAACCTCGTCATCGAGGCAGATAAAAAGGGGTCACCTCAACATGAAGAAGATACAAATCAGAATCAAGAATCAGGTTTTGTCCGATGTGAAACATCCATCTTGGAACAACTTTGTCAATCCAAACACCAAAGTTCCTTGGGAAAGTCCAAATCAATCTGCTATTACCTGGACTAACTGGGATACACATAAAAATCAAAGAAAGTCTTCGATTTGAAGGTGGTGCCTGCACAAGTTACCGTGTATGAGTATAGATCCATAAATAATGTTTTCTTACCGATAAGAAGTTAACACGGAAATCCTGTATTTGTATAATATATGATAACAGATATGACAGTCTGTCAGTTAAACCAGCTGATCCAATCTGGGATTTTAATGGCTAATAAAATGTAAATAGCAATATAGTGAAATGAATGAAGAACCTTTTGGATTTTGGAAGATGTCGCAGATCCATTTCCTTCATCAACCTCGGTATCAGTATCGGCATCAGCGTAAGCATGAAAGATGCAAGGTGCAATAAAGTTCGAACTGCCCCAGTCCTGCTTTGCAGCGAAACCATTTATATCCAACTTCTTGACACGCATCTCAAGTGGTCTGCCCCCTTCTCTGTCAACCTTCACTGTGAACCAAAATGTACAATTTTTGAGATGCATGAATTCCACATCTTGAAAAGCACCAAAAACTTCTTACCCGTAGGTGTCCGAGTGCGCATTAGTCCGTAATGTGCATATGGAACATGAGCCGGATCCATAAGATTTTCAACCAACACATCATACCTGAAAAATGCAAAGTTAGTTTCTTGAACAGATTTCCGCAAATGTTGATTCCCCTATGTTCCACACATATTCCTGAAATTTTCAACAATAAGACAAGCCATAGGATTCGCATACCCATAAGGAATATCTCTGTTTCCCATCGACTTTGTATATGAAGGATCTTCCAGTACAGGAAGATAAGGGGGCTTTTTCTTCGTTATAATATCTTCGTATTGAGGATCAGCATTTGGCCAAACCCACACAATATCATGCTGCACAGTGCTCGGATAAACAGCCACGCATGCTTTCTTGAATGTATGGACCTGCAAATTTGAAAGCAAAGTTAAATAAGACTTTACCCCTTTTGCAAAGAATACGACACACCTACCTACGCATCACACAAAATTGCCGAACATGAACAATGATGCAAATTCAACATTGTATGAAAGAAACAGTATACACACACACCAACCATTGTCGTTATAAAATTTGAATATTGTTGTACCTACTATGATCTCCCCATAATCCCTCCGCATTACAATCCTCTATTCACTAAGTTCTCCGAACACATTCTACTCATCTGACCATGCTCAATGGGCATCAGCCAAGCGGGCCTCCGAAGTATGATATACTTCGGTACTCCAGAGTAACCTTATCAAAAAGGTATATTGACTTGACACATACAAACATTGTTACTCTGCCCCATCCATCATATCCTAGGAGGTTTAAACTTGAAACCGTAGTCAGACCTCCCTCAGTATATATACAAGAGGGGATCAGTTTCCCTCAAGCTGAATCGCATAAAACATCGAGTATTGATCGCAACTCTCCACCCAAATCGATGAATCGCATGAAAGACCCCTACAATCATCCGTGGCGGATCCAGAAATATTTTTTTAGGGTGGCATACCCCATAAATATATTACACAAATCTCATCTTTGAGGGTGCATACAATCAGTAAAATAGAAAACTAACCGAGGAAATTTCATATGTGGACCACACATGGATCCGCCGGAGACCACCATCATACTATTTAGCTCATCAACAAATACAATCATTCATATGCATGGAAAATCAAACCCAGAAAGGTCCTAACAAATCTACCATTAGAATGATGGGTATGAACTGAAAGAAAAAGGGTTACCGGGGGTCCATCGGGAGGAGCTTGAGGGATGATTTTGCAGTCACCGTTTCCACCAAAGCACCAACCGTGGTACACACACTGCAATCTGCCCCATTGATCGATTCTTCCCTCGGACAAAGGAGCCAATCTATGAGGACAAGTATCATCAAACACCTTCCATTCACCTTCATTTCTATCCCACCACACCACAAGGTCAAGCCCCAGTATCATTTTCGCATGCGGCTTCGTTTTATCCAAATCACACACCGGCATCACCGGGTACCACTGCGAGTACCAATCGAATCTCTCTTTCCCACTGTCAACCTCGACTTCCGGCTGAGGTGGCTCGACGGATTCCGTCGTTGGGGACGATGATAAGGTCGTGAACAGCCTGGATTTCGATGGGGTTTTGCGAAGAGGATTGAAGCCGGGTTTTGAGTGAGAACTGAGAAGGACGGGTTTGTAGAAGTGGGTTTTGTTTGTTGGAGTGCATGGTACAGGAACAATGGCTGAAGAAGCTCTGAGAACATCCATGGCTACCGATTTTCGTTTGTTTTTTTGAGTTTACAAGATTAAGGAAAGAGGAACGAAGAGTGAAAGAAGTTGAGGCTGAGAGAGGTTCAACGTGGGGGAGCTTAGTTGAGCGTTGTGAGGCTAAAATTGATTCACTATAGTTGGTGACATAAATTTTGGAGGTAAAATGGACCTCGTGTCTATGTATAACCTGATTATGTTATTCGAATATCAATTTAGTTAAAAATACATTGAAAATTTATTTGATAGTTATAATATTTTATAAAATATTTTTAATTAATTAAAAATTAAATATAATAAACGAGTCGGGTTAAGTCGTGTAATTTCGAGTCTGACTTCATTCGATTAAATTTGGCTCCGCTTATATACAAGTTGATATTCGAAGGCTTAATAAATTTTTCGAAAAAGTTTAAGTTTTTTAGTTACTTGTTAACTTAACATATAAGACAAAATCCTTCATGTGGATTGTCGAATTGTTAAATTTACTACAATAGATTTAACATTAATTTAAAAAAATATTTCATAAAATCTATTAATTAGCGTAATAATTAAGTGTGATTATATTATTTCATTTTAGAAGGATTTAAATTTTGATATTAAAATTTAATATTATTTTCTCTCTCGATTTGTTTTAGTGACTACATGTGAATTTTTTTAATGAAATCAACCCATGTGCCTAATTGATGGCCAATATTGTTAAATTGAAATCTGCCAAGCAATTAGACTCTCGAAACAAGTCAACGGAAAAACCGTACTTTTTTTTTATATAATCAATAAATTATTGATTTATTAACCAAAATTAAATATTATAAAATTTATTATCTCGTTAAACTAATTAATTATAGGTGGAAATACATAGTCTTAATGCAGCTAAATAAGCCTATCAATCTCATTGTAATAGCGATACCGATGCACTCAAAGTCAAGGTTGATATAAATAATAAGGGTAAACTATACCGGTGACCATCGAACTATTTGAGAATATTTATTTTGACTACTGAACTAAGCAATTCGTTAATTAGACTATCAAACTTATTAAATTGATCTATTTTGATCATTACCGTTAAAAAATTAATAGAAGGGTGACGTGTCCGTTAACGAAAATTTATAAAATTACACATTTGGTCTCTGATATTTACTTATTAAATCAATTTGATCCTAATTTTATTTTAATTAAATAAAATTAATCAACCAATCAAATGATAACACATGTCATCACTCAATTTGATAAATTTACCAACCAATTAATTGAAATTTATAAAATTTCTTTTCTTTTAAGTCAAATATTTTTTTAAATCGAATATTTAATATTTTAATAAATATTCAATTTAATTTAAATATGAAAAAAATTAAAATTTTGAGTAAATTTATCTAATTGGGTGATGACATGTGTCATCATATGATTGGTTGATTAATTTTATTTAATTAAAATAAAATTAAGATCAAATTGATTTAATAAGTAAATAAAAAGGACCAAATGTGTAATTTTAAATATTTGTGTTAACTGCCACGTCACCCCTCTGTTAGTTTATTAACAACGATGGTCAAAATAGGTCAATTTAATAAGTTTGGTGGTCTGATTGACGAGTTACTTAGTTCGGTGGTCAAATAGGTCAGACCCAATAGTTGAGTAGTAACCTAGGTAATTTACCCAAATAATAATTAAAGAAGTGAAATTATACCATTCACTAGCTGTGGAAACATATTGTTTCCACAATCGCCTTAATTTTAGGAGTTAGGGATTCAGTTTATGGTTCATAGTTTAGGGGTTTATGTGCTTAGAATTTAAGAATTGCGGTTTGAATTTAGAGTTTAAGGTTAGAACTTATGGGTTATATGTAAAAACCTAAATATGTAGCATATTATCCTAAAACCTAAACTCTAACCTCTAAACCTTAAATCTTAACCCTAAACCTTAAATTCCAACCACAAACCTTACATTCTAAACCCCTAAACTGAATCCATAGCCTCTAAAATTAAGACGCTTATAGGAATAAAATATTTATACCGTTAGTTCATCATATATTTTCCATTAAACAGTTGTAGATTAGATTAGAGAATTTAAAACAACAATTAGAACTTGTGTATTATTACATAAAAAAATTAAAAAATAGAGGATGATGCATCAAAGCCGGTAAAACAATTCATTGAGTGTAGTTTTGATCTATATTTGTTGATGTTAATATTTGGATGACATCAAATTAATGTAGTTTAAGAAAGATTGTGTAATTTTTGGCGATTTATTTCTTTTGATTTAAATAGAGAGTTGCAGTCGACTATTTTTAAAGTATTAATGTTTATTAGTATTTTATGATAGCTGAAATACTTGAGTGCTATGAACAAAAAACAAACGAGATTAAACTTGTGTCCCTCAATTTGATAGATCTGATCGAATAACCAATCATATTAATGAACAAAATTTTTGAATAAAAATAGAACTCCCAAAATTAAAGTACAAAAAATTAAATTTTAAAGTCTAAAACAATATAGAGAATTCTAGCTTATTCAATAAAAAAATATGTATGGAATACCATTTAGAATTATACATTTCCCCAAAATTACATTATTTTATTTTTTCAAAAAAATCCTACAATTATGAGGTCAATTGTCAACTTATGATTCTACATGAACAAATCAAAAAATTGTTTGCATAATTTCTAAGTTTGGAAAAGAATGACAAAGAATTCCTATAATGAACTACTTGTAATGTAAATGTACTTGCATGCACTCTAAAGAATTATAAAAAAATATATTTAATTTCGATATTGGAAAATGTCTCGAAACTCAAATTCCGACCACCTTTAAGGAGAGGTTTGCATTCTGGATTGAATGCTTTTTCTGCAATAAATTTTCTGTCATGAGAATAGGCAAACTTTGTGTTCTCATTGCTTCACTCATGGATGCAGCCGGTTCGGATAATTTCGGATTCAGGCCGCTAGTGTATCGAGGCGAAAAGTACGGTTTCGTATGGCCATTGCTTTTCGGAGATAAGTTCACTTGTTCCAAGGCCCTGAATTGGAGTTCTGATGGAAAATCTCTAACACAACCAATCCGGGGACCTGCACCTGTGGTCCATTTGCATGACAGTTGCTTGCCCAATTGATATGACTTCATCCCTTTCTTAGAGTTAATCCTTTGAAGGAACGATTCTTCGGCGATGGATTCAACATTATGATTGTTTTCATCGATCTTCTCGTCTCGAACCATTTGATTCGAATCCTTGTCTGAAGCAATGGCATCCTCAGATGATTCAGTTCTTGTTGGTACTTCAGTGGCTGCACCAGTTTCTTCTTCCATTGAATCAACTAAATTTCGGGTCGAGTTTTCGATACAGATTACTTCAGCCTCTAAGCTTTCTTCCGACGACGAACCACATCGAAGATGGTTACTTGTTCTATGGAAGCTTTCCTCTTCATCAACCGGTGCCATCTGAATATAACAGAATGAAGCATCATCTGTCAGCCATTGGTTCAAGTTGCAGAAAATGATATGAAAATAAAATAGTTCGAACACATTTCTTCTCATTTTCGTGTACCTTGACATTGGTAAGATCGACATTGTTCTCCTTTAGAAAAGAAATGAAGTCGTTGAAGTTCTCTTCCGTAGGACGGTAATGACCACTGTGAGGCCAAACTGCCTGTTTCAACACAATGACATGTGATGGAATGTGCATAAGACATAGGTACTCCGGGAAAAAATGAAGAATTGGAATAACATATGCTTAGAAAGATACCTTAAGGACACCGTTGTCAACAACTAATCTACCGGCAGCAATGGTGGCACCACCGGCCAAGAAGCTAGAATGTTGAAATGTACCCTTCTTCTTCATTCCGACATACAAGACCTTTGATGTGCTGAGGACAAAAATCCACTTCGAATCGCTGTTTTCTGCTGTTGTTTGAAGAAGCTTCCCCGTTTGCTTGTATATGAACTTCCCATCTTCCACAACAATCTCATAGGGCTTCCTTTCCATCTGCATAATGAAAAAACGAAAACCGTTTCGGTTAGCATAAATCCGGTTTTATTTAGCCTGCGTTACTCGAATCCGGTGTGCATGTCAAGTATGAGTATGTGCTAAATACTACATGACATTTCAAGACCGTCATACACATTCACATACGACATTCACTCCCGAATCAGAAAAACATAACGAGAAATCAAGACTCACCGGACCGAGATATTTGATGCATTGCTGTTGAAGCTTTGATCTAGGACATTGTTCTATGTTCACTTCTTTGCCTTCACCAATATCCAACCTGCATATTCAAAACAAACATGTTCATTTTCGGTTCCAATTTCTTAAATCTAGAAATCAAAATATCTTTACAAAGAATTAAAGAAAAATTACCAGTAAAAGAAGGGTTCTTGACACTGAGAATGGAGCCACTGATTGTAATAAAAGTGCAAATTGTGTCCATATCTATGCCTTGGATCAATCTGAATTAAAACATCGAAACTCGAATCAGTAATAAATAATGAACAACAATGATAAACACTATCATTTATAATACTGCATAATCCAACTTACAGCTTCAAGCCAGTGTTGTAGAGCAAGCTTTCGAGCTTTTTCGTTCTTTAATAAACCTTTCCCAACTTTCGCAGCTCTCGTTCTCGCCCTCGACCATCGCGAAAGAGCTGTTTCGTGTTTATCTATATCGAAAAACGATACAGAACTCCTTTTCAGCTCAGCAAAATCCAAGAGCTTCCACCTACATAACAGCATACAACAATTCATCCATGTTACTCGAACTCGAAGTAGATATCGAATACGAGTATGTCCGAATATGTCGAATAACATACCAGCTCTGCTCAACAAGGACTGCACAATCTGCTAGCTTTCTCCTAGTCCTGAAGCTCTTGTAGACCTTTTGCAACCTTATTGCAGCCTCCATTTGTGGGTTGTTTGGATCTGAAATCTGGGATTTTCTTGGGGATTCCGGGAAAAAAACTGGATTTTCCATTGCTTTGCTGTTTAAACTCTGTGGTTTATCCAAATCTCTCCCTTTGAAGCTAACAGATCCTTCCAAAATCATCTTCCCAGAACCTAATGATTTAAGAATGGTGGGCTCTGAATCTGAGATTTTGAAACTGATGGATCGAAGTGGTGTTTTGATTCCTTCATCTCCAAAACTAATGGATTTCACAGTGATTGATTCTAAGCCGCCATTCTCCATTTCCGTGCTGCTGCATTTACCAAATGGCCACGAAAAACCAACACCCATTTCTGTCAAACAAACTGAACTCAGATCATAGGCGTTTTTCATATACAAAACATATACATATACATACATATATATGAACATCGGCCATTTTTTACAATCAATAATACATGTTGAACATAACCCATTTTTCAATATCATTTCATTCAATCAAAAAAACCAAATAAAGTGGTCTGGATCTGTCAAAACCATGGAGAAAAAGCAATTCCCAGAAGCTCGTTTAAGAAGCAAAATATTCATTGAAAAAAAAAACCCAGCATTTGACAGCAATGTAGTAGAGATATACAAAAAAAGATTACCTTGAATTGTATAAAATCTGGGAAATGAATGAAAATGAAAAACAGGGTACTGTCGGGTTAGTGCTTGAACTTTGATATCAGCTTTTTTTTCCTTCACTTTCTCTCTGTTCGTCAGGAAAATGGAACTACCAGTGAGATAAGTTCTACCTGGGATTGCTTATATAATGGCGTGCATATATATAATTTACATAATATATAAAGAGATAGAGAAATTTGAATACCCAAAACAGCGTTGTTGTTATTAATAATTAAAAATGAAAGCTTTAACAAGTGGTGGTTGAAACTTCCATGCATGAGAGTTGCTTGGCTTTCATGGGGGAAATGACCCGCTGGTTGACTCGGAAATCAGGGTTTGAAAAAAATATATCATTGTCAAATTTATTATTATTTAATTCTATCCCATCGCATGCAAGAAGTATTTTTTTTATAAATATAATATAAAGCTAATCTGTCCTTGAATTTTTTTAATAAAAAAGTAGTTAGGGTGGAAAAATTATTGAAAATAATTCGAATTTCAATTTTTTATTGACATATCGAGATTTCATAAAATAAACTGTATTTTTTTAATAGATAAAATAAATTGTATTTTAATTTAATATAAAATTTTCTATAATTATTTTTAAAAAATATTCAAAGAGTTGAAATAAAATTTTATTATTATGTTAATTTAAAACTTTATAAAATCTAACAGGACAAAAAAAATTTACTATTTAAGGACCAATAATATTTAACGAATATTAGAAAATTAATAAATATTTAAAGAATATTAAGAAAATTGGTTTGATCAACTTAATGAGATTGGGCAAAATATTGGATTCTTGTAATCAAAATCAATTATTTTTTTATTTTGATTTTGTGCAAACGTAGAGAGTTTTAATTTTTTTCAATTTCATCAGTTATTTTAAGCTGATATCGATGTAGTACCATTACTATTTATGTGTATAAATAATTATATCAATTAAATATGAAATAGATGATACGTTATTTTTAAATGTACATAATTGCTTCAAAATCAAAGTTTGATGTACACGTTTGAACAAAATCATATATACTTTTCGTATTTATCTCATAAATATATTTTACTTTAATTACTAAAAATTTATGAAAATCAATATAGAATTGTTTAACATTTCAATATATTAAAATGAATTAAACTTAAATTTCAAATTCAAACAATAGAATTCAATAAATTCAATTCGACCCATTTTGATTTATGAATAAAAGACATAAACAATCCAATATACCAACAATCGGTAGATTTTTTAAGCAATGTTAGGAATTTGGCGTATTGGATCGAAAGAATCACCCCATCATATTTATTAACAAGTGAATTAGATTATAAGGGTAAAATACACAAATAATCACTAAACTATAAAAAGTATCATTGTGCTCACTAACTTTTTCAAAATTATAAAATAATCATTAGATTTATCATATTATTACAAAAATGGTCATTGAATTTTATCGATGGCTACACTATATATTTTATAAACCCAATGACCATTTTGTAATAGTCAATAAATTTAATTATTATTTTATAATTTTAAAAAAATCAATGATCAAACCGATCATTTTTCATAGTTTAGTGACTATTGATGTATTTTACCCATAAAATAAGTACAGTGGATTCACATGGAATAAGGCACCGTCATGAAAATGTGTATGAACAAATTGTCAAACCCTCCATGTACTTTACACTTCATCACTACAGTTATGCTCAAGTATTTTTTTAAAAAAAATACATGTACGTATTTGTACATGTATATACATAAACGCACGCGTAGCCGAAAATCAAAAGCAAAAGGATAGATTTGCACTGAAAATATTGTCGGAAAGTAGCATGTACAGTACACTATACAGCCTACGTAGACGACTTAATTCAATCTTTTGTATTATAATTTCAACCCCTTTAACATAAATAAAACATATACATATTGGTCGGATTTACACATAATTACATATGAACTTGGTCGGATTAAATTAAGTTTGTTTGTTTGATTGGAATTGTTTCAGATCTTTTTACCTCTTTATGAAAAATATATAAAATGTTGTTTGTCCAACAGTCGGGTAAATTTTCAACAAGTTATATTATATTTCGATACACCCTGTTAAAATGTTTTGTATGTTTTAAGACATGGGTTTGAATATTGTAATATCAAATAATTTAATTTGTTTTGATGAACTCTTTTAATACCCTCTTCAAAAGTACAATAGATTACGCTTCCAACACTTTTTTCAGGAGCATGGTGAGTTTTTTTATCTAACGTTTTTTAACATACGACAGGCTACAGGACGGTTAAAGTATAGCACCAACTGAAAATATTATATAGTTTGAGAACATTTTTAATAGTGGTAAGTCTCGCGTCTGATGACATTTTAAATTTTATAAGTACCGAAAATATTATAAAAAAATATAATATTTTTAATTTATATTTTAAATTTTATAACATTTTTAATTGATGTCGAACCATAACTCATCTTACTGTAAAATTACCTTTTTACCAGCCATACACAAATGATACTTTATGTACTTCTCCAAATAAATCGATAGATCTCTTAACAAATATATAGTCATATAATATGTCAATATCACATGTCATTTGTCAATGCATATAAATATAAATATATATTAATGGTTTACAATGTTGGTGGGAAGCTAATCTCACACATTGTTTAGGAAAGTCAAAACTAGGCATTGTTTTGTTTTAAATCAGTTGAAAAGATGGGACTAAATAAATGTTTATATTAAGTCGGACTTAACTACTAACAACTAGTTCCCCTAGAGGATTTATTTTGGCAATTTGACACACTTGGTTTAAATCTATTAATATATGTATTTTTTATTTTTTTCAAAATACTACATTAAGTTGTAGTTGAACTCAATAAGTACTCTCAGTGAAAAGAAGTTAATGTCTGATGTTCATATTAAGATATTCGAATTTGAACAATTTTTTTATAAATTTTGTACGTTATCAAATGGTTAAAAATTATGGATACCTACTACCTTGTATGACTATTAAAAAAAGTTTTGCTATAAATTATGTGCATTATTTGGAGTTGTGTATAAAAACTATTAAATTCCTATCATTAATTGTTATTTTGCTTTTCAATGAAATCTATTATAATGTAATTAATTACATTTCTAAAATATTAAACATCAATAATTCAGAGTGTTTAATATAATTAATAATCATATAAAATGGTTTAGGTGTTTAGGGTTTAAGGTTTATAATTTTTAGGGCCAGTGTTTATTGTTTTAGGGTTTTTGTGTTGTTGTATTTTTTAGGGTTAGGGTTTTCTAGTGTTTAGAGTTAATGTTTATGATTTATAGGTGAAGGGTTAGAGGTTATGGTTTAGTGTTTAATGTTAAGGTTAGGGCTTGAAGTTTAGGATTTAATTCCATTAAACACCATAAATTAATGATATTTATTTTTTAGGATGTTTAGGGTTTAAGAATTAATTTTATTAAACACCATAAATTAATGATATTTTTTTAGGATGGTTAAGGTTAGGGTTTATGGTTATAGTTTAGAATTTAAAATTACGGTTTAATTCTATTAAATAACATTGATTAATGGTATTTAATTTTTAGAAATATAATTAATTACATTATAATAAATTTTATTAGATTCTATTTAAAAGTAAATTAACCATTAATAATAAAAATTTAGTAATTTTTATACACAACTTTAATAATAAGAATCTAGTAATTTTTATACATAGCTTTAAGGACCGTGTATAACAAAATCCTTAAAAAATTATTTTGCAATTAATATATTTTTATATTTAGGAATAATAAATTAGGGACCCATATACTCTCAAATCGTAAAACAAACAAGAATATTTACGGTCATGAATGAAAAGGAGATTACAAACAAATTAAAACACTCAAAAGCCTTAACAAAACCTTATTTTTATGCCAACATTTGAAAAGATTTATGGGGTCGAAACCTACCTTAAATATTTATAAAATTGTTTTTTATAATTATCGGTATATAATTTATTAGTTGATTCATTTGATTTAAGTATCGTAAATATTCATTATTCAAACGGCTCTCTCAATCTGACTGATTTTATTCACAACGTCAAAAATTTGAACTCTTAGTATTGTTTAAAAATTTTAATGCCACTTCCTACTAAATTAACTGGTTAGTAGTGTAATTTTTAATTTGATTGACGTTATTACCACAACAATATTTAGAATACAATAAATTTAAACACATTAATTTGGGGTTTAAAGGATTTGAACAATGAATTAAACCCAGAAGCACAGCGGAGCATTGGGGTCAACAGCGAAGAAGAAAGAAAAGGGTTGAGCTTAGTTGTTAGCAAATGAGAATTGAAAAGATACGCGTTTTGCATTAAATGTATGTGGATGGCTGACTGCTGCTGCCGCGCCACCGCCCAGTCGCCACACCGAACAACGCTGAGACAAAGGCGGTAGTAAAAGGGAACACAAAGTCAGCAACTGACTGTGTTGACGCTGCTTTTCGATTTGCTTCTTCCTTTTCCTTTTGTTTTGATTAGGGGCTCACCTTTTCAAGCTGACACCATTCATGCAATTCCAAACTTTTACCATCCACCACGTGTTCGATGAAACGCCAGACGGTGCCATAACTTACAAAGTGTCTATTTAAATTTTAAAGCCAAGTTTAGCTATATATATATATATATATATATATATATATATATATATATATAAGGGTTGAGCATGGTAAACCAAAAATTAAAAATCGATTTGAGTTGAAGTGTTTAGACAGTTTATGATTCACAAGCTAATGAATTATAGTTATTTAAATCGAACAAAATTTGATTTCTTTATTTAATTTAGAATTAATTTTAAGTTTTTATAATATAAAAACAAGTATTTTATTCACTTAAAATACTATAGATGTATTATTATTATTTAGTTGAAAAATAAATCTTTAATAAATATTTAAGAAAAAAGCTTTAAAACTTTACAATTTAACGTTTAAAAGTCTTAAAATAAAACAATTTTGCCAAAATAAAATATAAAATTTTAAAAATAAAAAATCGAGATTAACCAAATCAAAAACCGATGGGTTACTAAAATAAATTGCCAAATTGAATTGTATATAACCCTAATATAAAGTGTAATAAACCTAATTTCTAACCATAAATCTTAAATAAACCTTACAAACTAAACAGCTAAACACTAATTTCTACGTTAAAACTCTAACCTTAAAACTGAAAATTTTACGTAATCTATAAATTACACAATAGGTTAAATAATTTCCATCAAATAATATATTAATCCCTTTTAAGTTAAATTTCTAAATTAAAAAAAGTTAAATAGATTTTTTAAATTTCTAAATTAAAAAAGTTAAAATAGATTTTTTTAACGGGTCTTTTCATCGTTTCAACCATCATTTTTTTCATTAAATGTAAGATAGATTCTAATATGTTTTAAAAAGAATTAGATTATGAATTTAGATATTATAGATAGTGTAATATTTAAATTCGAATGTTGAAATTATTATTCGTTTAATTTTGATATAAATTTAATAGACACTTGAGAATATTTATTAATAAAATTTATACTGTTTAACTAATAATTGATTGATTTAGGATGAGACACTTGATTATTTTTTAAAATAAGATTAAATATTCAAAATCTAACGTTGTAAATGGAGTAAATTAAATTGTGATTATCACCCCATAATAGGCCTCTGCAGTATTTAATGTGAATTAATTAACTAATAACTTAAATACTGGTGGTTAAACAAAAAAATCTACATTACTTATAAATGTGCAAGTAATATGACTTTAAATTACAAAATAAAAAATATATTTATTTTTAAAAGACTTTTAACACTCGACATGTGATTTAAAAATTGACTTAGACTATTTTTACACTAAAATAATAATAATAATAATAAGGGAGGAAGAGAAAGAGAGAGTACAGTTGTTGAATTTATATTATCAATGAAATGAAATAAAATAAAAATATTGAGAAGTACAAACGGTGTTGTACCTAATTATTTAGTAGACAGGGGTGTTGTGTTGTGTTGTGTCCTGTACCGTACCGGGAAAATTGCATTCCCTTTCACATTTATTACCACATTTCTCCAAGCCCTGATTCCAGTACTACGGCAAGTTTTAGATCTCACCTTTATTTTATTTTTAAATAATTGTTAGTATCTAATTTATTTATTAATTAATTTAAATATTATAAACGTTTCTTAATGAAAATAATATTTTTAAATTAAATTATTTCATTTTCAATGTTATTTAGAAAACTTAGTATTTGGTTTAATAAGACTGACAAATAGTTAATAATAATAATAATAATAACATAAGTTCTGCTGCATGGGCACATGGAAAATACAATAATTTTGAGAAATTAAATGACAAGGTTCCAAGATTTTCCAGCATTCCAATCACTTTCTTAGCTGGCTTTGCCTTTCTTCTCACCACACTCTGTATTTTTATTTATTTTTTTTTTAAATTTCAGGGGTAAAATATGGCGGCACAATCACTTTTCAATTTTTTTTATTTACCATTCATTTAAATTACGCATAATAATGCGTTTTTCTTAAAAAATTTAGTCGCTCACTAATTTTTTTCTCAACTATAGAATCACTCATTTTTACTTTTTTTTCTTTTAAATACCTACAACGGCGTTAATTTTGATATTAGTTGCTGACAGTCAAAATCTATCGTATTATTTGTTTTTTAGTTTTTAATAAATTTTTGTTATTGTGGAATAATTTTACTCTACCTTTTGATAAGTTTTTATGTCTTTTGGCACGTTTTTTTATTTTTAATTTTTTTATTAAAGTTGGATATGACGACTCTACGACTGATCATGATGACGCTCCTTTCATTATGCTGATGATCTCCATGTCTCAGACCCTTGAACTAAATTTGAATACGCGATTTCATTTACCGTTCCTTATTCGCGATTGAATTGTGATAATAACCTTATTGTCAACGTACCTTTATTGTAATATGTAATTTTGTGTTGTTTGTTGATGGTTTTACTTATCATCGTTGGTTTTGGTACGCTAGTTTTGTTTACTAGGATTATATTTGGATTTAGGTATTTTGTTTATTAAATTGTAAACTTTTATTGTAATTTCGAATATATACTCATTTAATAAAATTAGTAGATTTTGATTTTAAAAAAAAATATTTATCAATGTAACAGCCAAATAAAATTGTTTCTCTATATAATACTTTTACAGTAAGCTTGTAAGGTTAGTATGTCGAATTTCATTAAAATTTGTTTCCTTTGATATTTAAAAGATCTATTACCTACTTGCCGATGGTTTAGCAAAGTTAGCGGATTTGAACTCGATTGAAGTTGTGAGTTTTTAACTACAAATATTTTCTAAAAAATTAAAATGAATCTTTAAAATTTATTTTTTGTCTGTGTAGTGTAAATACTAACCCAGAAATTTATTTTTACTGTCTGTATATGAAATAATTACCCTTGTTTAAATTAAGCTTATGTCGAGTATAATAATTTTGAGTTTAGTTAAAAAATATTTTTTAATAATAATGCGAGGATTACATGAATCAATTGGGTTAAATTTGTACTCGAATCCGCCCATAATTTCAAGATTCAATACAAACAAGTCCATAACACTATTAGAGGGAAGTGTCAATAAGCAAAAATAATAGTACATTGGACCACTAAAACGTGATAAATTCTAAATCTGTCCACCATCCTTGGTTGAATCCCAAGGACCGTTAAATCCATGCATGGAACTTGAATTCACATTGAATCATCAGAATCGTCCGATTCGGATCCATCAGGCTCACCGGCATTACCGCCTGTATCTGGAACTTCGGGCTTTGTGGCAGCAGCAGCTGCAGGTGGAGCTTTCTTATTCGAATTACGAGCATTCTCATCACCGGCTTCGCCTTGCCCGTTGGCATCAGCATGTAAAACATGATTAAGGCATAAAAACAACAATATCAAGAATACACAAATCATACGATCAAGAACTCAAATAGCAATCAAGGAAATGATGTATGGTTCAATCTCATGAATTGTGGAAACTTTGTCAGCAAAGTGATATGTTTTCGGTAATGACCAGACCAAATTATACGATGAAAAACTTCATCGTATTCAATCTGCAGAAACTTCAAAACTAGAAGAAATGCAGCAGTTACTCAGAATTCAGATTATAACAAAGAAACAATACTAAATTAGATGCCTCAAGGATATCAAGATTTTCAACTGTCCCTCCAGACATGATGTTCACCAAATCTTTTTCAACGCGTTGTACAAGCTCCGGCTGCAAAAATAAAGTAATGGGAATCAGTAAGGGAAAGAATCTGCCACATCTGCACTGAGACTAAGACACTCCCATATACCCCGATCCGGCACTCACGCCCGTGTGCGAGTAAACATAAACTTCCTTACAGTCTTTTTCTAAAGTGCATACAAAGAGATTTGAGAGAAAGCAAGTATATTGATACATTTAGATCCGGCTCCCTTCGGAATCTTCGCTTTCGAGCATCCCTCATGGGAGGGGTTAGACCATGTCTGTATTCCACCACATCCGGAGAAGCTTCTCCGGACTCTCTGACCAAAATCATCTATAACAATGACAACAGTTAAATACGACCATACTGAAAAGTGAAGCCACAATGCAGAACTGCACCCAAATAAAAAAATAGCAAGTACCATACTTGACCGATATCAGCTGTTTTAACTAATGCATTGTCATCGTAAGTTTTGTATGATTCAACAACACAAGGTAGATCGAAGAGAGACGCAGGGAAACGTTCATTGCCAATGACAAATGTGCCGGTCCGCCCATCCTCTGCAAAGTAAGGAGAAGCTTAATTTACGTAAATATCCCATGACACCCGCTAATAACATAGATGATACTAATAATATAACACACAATCATTACTTTAGGTTATCACTCATCCCTTAATATATCTCAATCATACTAGATAAAGCCTATTTCTCCAAGGAAATAATGAAGTTGCATGCAGTACACACTCGTTAAGGACACTAATAGGAACTTTATTCGGACGGTGGGGTCATTTATGGTTTGGCTAATATATGTGTGTGCACGCTCGCTCATGTGTAACAAAATAGAGATTATGATACAGCGTAAGTACTAGTTATCTTAGCAATGTGTTTCATGCATAATCAAGTGATATCCTCACCAGAAAATTCCAAATCCAGTGATTTTTCCTCAGAAGATGAAGCATTTTCACTTAAAAGGTGATTTATGCGCTCAGCAACAGAAGGTGGAACTCTAAGAACGAATTGCTCATCCATGCCTGCTAAATGAAATGAAATATAGGAAATATTAACATATTCGAAGTCCATCATCAATCTCGAAACTAATATAAAACCTATAAACACTACATCATACAATCATAACAATTACGGTTCGGGCCGTCCCAAACGATAGACAAAAAATCATACGAGTCGGAAAAGGTCATCCACAATCCATTTTAGTATCATCTTTAAACCATGAAAAGATAAGCACTCCAACTCTCAAGTCATTCAGAGATCCTAACACCACTGTTTTGCATTCTAAAATCACAAACCAGATTTAATTATCTGGCGTAAGCCTCTCTCAAGAGTTTACAAAGGTAAACAGACCCTAAAACAACCAAAGTAGGATTAATTATGTGCTACTAAGCAACATAAGCCTCTCTATGGGAATCTATGAATAAATTACAAAATTGCAAACTTAAAATCAACTAAAATTCTTTTTTCCCCTCCTCATATTTCCACAAAATTTCCACAACAATATTAGGCTTTTTCAACGATGAAAGCACCAAAACTGCATTCTTCAAACAATTCGGTAACAAAAAAGAAAGAAAGCAAATTGGCTAATTGATTGAGGCAATAGTTGTGAAAAAACCACTTGAATATCAAATTACAAGCATATGCGAGGGAATTGACGATTAAACCATAAACGTCAGAAAGCATAAGAGATTAAAGGCGGAAAATTTAAAATACCCAATCCGGTTGAACCCTTGTACCCGCAATTCTCACCACCTGTTCGATGAAAAACGCCAAAGGGAGAAAGGTTTTACCTGGTTAACGTTTCGAGGGTAGGGGCAGAAGCCTTCAAATTTAACATAAACGAGCAATACCCAGAAGCAAAATCTAAAAATTAAGCGAAGAATTGAGAATCCAGTAAGCAAGATGGCATCCAACAGCCTAAATTTAAAGGATGTGGTTTTGAATTTAAGAGAGTAAAAGCAAAAAATATTAAAGATAAAACTGGAAGGACTGCGAAACCAATATTTATAAGCTACACATTGGGCCCAAAACTGCGAATCATAATCGGGCTTTCAAGCAAATCTGGTGTTGTTTATTCGATTCAGGCCTAGTTCAAATCATGCCCAATCCCAGATCAGGAAACGACAATAGGCCCATCGTAGATGCGTAAATAAGAAAATTTTCTGGTTTGGGAAGAAAGCTGGACACGGACGCTGGTGGTAATGGCGATGGAGTCGGTTCCCGTAAGTCGCACAATCTTCGCTACAAATCAAAGGAATCCCTTTAGAATTACACCAGTAATTCATTCGAGAAGATCGTTTCACTCACGAAATGCTCGTTTTCGCTCTCGGTTCATCACTTCGTACAATAAATCTGATTTTCAAGGTTCTTTCTTTTAATCCTAAAACTTTCTTCTTTAAAACTGTTGTTCTCTCTCTCTCTCTCTCTATCTATCTATCTATCTATCTATCTATCTCTCTCTATATATATATATATATATAACTTTGTATAGGATTTGGCGAATTTAGCAATATAATTCAACTCTTATGTAGATTATGACTACTATTTTTTTATTTAACCTTTGATTTTTTTATATCGAAGAAATATGCTTGATTTAGATGAATAGAACAAGGGAAAATGGTATTATTAAACAAATATATATTGAATAAAGCGTTATATAAATATGTAAAACTATTTTAGCTTCATGTAAATTGTTAGTTAGTTGAGTCTATGAGTTTTATTTTATAAGTTAAATTTTATTTGAAAATTGTTCGAGTCGAGTTGTTTAAATCGGAAAAATTTGATAGCCAGTATATGAAATTCGGGCCTGATCAAGTTGAGTTGTTCAAAATTAATTGTAAATATTTTATAATATTATGACACTAATTGTTCTAATAATCCTATATAATATGCATATATATTTTTTCATATGTGATATACATATATAAGCAAAGTTGAGTGTCTCAACTCCAACTTGAAAATCGATTCACTAATTACTAAAAATTTCAAGTTATTTTATGACTCATTTTATAACTCAATCTTTATTTAAAATTTTTTAGTCAAGTTCATGAAATTACGAATATAGCCAAATCGAGTTAAAAGAATTAATTTTTTCGAGTCAAATTCGAGTTATACTCACCCTACTCATGTTTATTCTGGTTTAAGTTAAATCTCTCCTCATATTGATCAGGGTATGTTAATCTGCTATTGAGCCAAATGTATTTTGGCACCTAGAATATCACAAAAAGAAGAAAAGTTGAGGTATTTTAGAGAGTTTGATGTAGCATTTCATATCCACTCCAGATTTTCAGGGCTTTGCGCAACCATTGTGTCTCCTGCCATCTACAGAACCGAAAGTATGTACCGATGCCTCGAAAGAAAAGATCCGGACCGGCTTGAATGGAGCCCAGGCATTTTACATGGTTAGGTTGCAGACGAGTAACATGTATGGCTCAAGTTTGAGCAATATAAATGCTGGAATACTCTTGTGCTTGATAGATGAGAAAGGAGACTCGATATTGCAGAGGATACCTGCATCTTTGTTCGTTGACCATCCTACGGAATCGAAGAACACGGTGAACACTGAATCTCTCCATTTCCAAAGAGGTTCCGTTGATGAATTTGTCTTTGAGGGGCCGGAATTGGGGAAGGTTCGAGCTCTTTGGATCGGTGTTGAATCAGGTTAGCCCTGGATGAGAATTGTTGGTTTTAAGATCTCGATTCGTGCGAGTAAGCTGTTCCGTAACTTGTAGTTTACACTAAGTGCACCTGGAAATATAAATGCTCGTCTTCCTTTCTCATGTTTCAGGTCAATGGAGATTAGGTGGTGTCAGCCTAATCATTCTTGATACATCTCAATCTCCCTCTGGGGAGGATTTCGAACATGGTGGTGTTAAATATGAGTTTGAAGTTGATGATATCTTGCTTGGAGAGGGTGGTGATGATTCCATGGTAGAACTAAGACCTTGTTTCGTTACCGAGTTATCGGGGCCTGATGACTTTGTGAATGGGGGCTTTTCTCAGCCAACTTCACCCTCGAGTGACGGGATATCTAATGAGAAAAGCATGAAGGAATATGCAGATTTGAAGTTCTCTTTGCTACTTTACGATGCCGTTCTTATAATTGTCGGTACATCGTTTACATCCTTCTCGATCGGGGAAAGTTCTGCTTTCGCATTCTTACTTGGTGGGATCGCCGGTTTTCTTTATTTGTGGTTATTGCAAAGGTCTGTTGACGAATTATCAGCTTCGAAATTAATATCAAAGAATCCCAGAGACAAAATGGTCCGATTTAGGGGTCCGGTATCAAGCCTTGCACTTGCTATAGCACTTTCTTCATTAGCAATCAAGTATAGCATGGGTGATGTTCCATTTGAGTTAAGTGCGAAAGAGCTTTTGGTTGGAATGATGGGCTTTCTCGTATGCAAAGTTGCTGTTGTTTTGGCTGCATTTAAGCCCTTTCCTGTGAGTATCGAGGATAGAAACTGAGGTATTTCTCCGATTAGTTTCGAATACATGTATATATCTGCATACGACCAATACAAATATGTTCAATCATTGAAAACAAAAGAAAAAAGCATTAGTATATGAAAAATGTTCTCAGCATCCTCCTACAGATCTCTCGACTCTCGAAAACAAAAATTAAAAGCAATGAAAATAAATAAATGAAGTGTCAACATTGTCTGCTGGACATGGTACATGCGACTCTTAACAGTGTTGTCGGCTCTTCAGCCACCGAAGCTTGAGCATAATTCAAGGAAGCAACCTTTACCATGGATTCTCATCAGTGATCGGTCTTATACAACCGGCTCTGCTGCCACCCACCATTGCGAATTACAAATCTTAATCTTAAAACTTGAGAAAGCCTTCGATGCAATCCCATTGACGGGTACCATCTGCCGGAGACTCATCGATTCAATGCCAGTTTGTTTCATAGGAAGTAGTCAGGCGTCCTCCGGGTTACATCTGGCTCTCCTCTCCTCGGAGCTGGCTCAAACTGTTTGAACAGAATACAGTTCTTAATGTTTACATAAATAGCTCAATCTCCATGTAGCGTGGCACGTTTATGAGAGAGAACAGCTTACCTGAATGAATGTATGACCCTGGCAGTCGTCGACTTCCAAGATGGAAGCCATGTTTCCACATCGATAGCAATAATTAGGTGCGCTAAATATAGTAACAACCTTTTGTTCCTGTGGAAGAAATTATATCAGTCACACAAATCTTGTATAAGATATCGTACTATGCGGGTGAAGTACTAACATGACCCCAATTGTATCCTTCCATGACCAGCTGATGAGCCCTGGCAATCAGCTTCAAATTGTTTGTATGGTTAAATTGCTCGGATATGTCCTGAAGATGTCATTAAAGTTACAAGGGAGATAAAAAATGTCCCCTGACCATTTCCAATAATAGAGGGGGCTAAAAACCAAACAATGAAGGAAAACAAAAAAACATTATACTTGGCCAAAGGTATATCCGGCACCCCTTGGAGAAATACCCCAACCGCAACGGTCATCAGGGTCAGACCACAAAAGATCGCACATGGGACCCTCATGAGGGACTTCTTGAACACGGTCAAAGTTTCGTATGTTATCCAGTGTTTCAATGGATGGAGACAACCCACCATGGAGACAGAAAATTTCAGATTCAACCTTCAAAACAGCAGAAAGCCAGCAGCTAAGAACCATTAAAAAACACAAACATAAAATGAAATTGCCGTGACAGGTTTCTGGTGTCAAACTAACAAACTTAATATAGTTGGAACAACATCAGCAGCATTAGATTGGCTTAGATCTAACATAATCTATGTAAATAAAACTTTAAGTTATGAATATAGCTGCTAACATTTCTGGCAAAATTACTAGTGACAGATACAGAAAATAGTACAACACGAATCCTAAGGCTGTTGGACATATGATGAAAACAGAATGATAATAATGGTGGCAGTGCCAATGGTTCACTTCAGTACCCTCTATGTTTACAATTGAAAAGCTGCATCAATGGTAAATGAGGGGTCTAGATGATCTACATCTCTGATTAAAAGGTGTTTGCTGGATACAATGTATGTCTCCAACATCAATTTTCTGCCAAGGCTCCCCTCGGCGGCGCTGCTGAACCCTTGGTTTGGGTTGAGAGGCAGTTGGGGTCAAAGCTGCGTTTAAGAGAAAAAATGGTGGAAAAGCTGGGTGACGAGAGCTGAAAGTTGGGTGTTCGGCGGCACTTCTCCAAAAACGCAGTGGAAAAGCAGCGCCAAACGGGCCCCAAGTCTTTTCATATAGGGTTGAACCTCGATACCCACAGCTGTGGATGTGTCCCGGACCCGGACAAATGACTCCATCGAAAATGAAGCATAAGAAGGAATCACTTCACAAAAGTTGTGCGCCTTTTGAAACATTTTGGAAATAGAAATAATCAACCGGTGGTGGTGCGTGATACAGTGTCTAATTACTAAAAGCACATCCTAATAACCTAAACTTGAGTAACCACAACATAACATATCAGGCCATTAAACAATGTTAAACAATAAATAATAAATACTAACCAGTGCTGTTAGTGGAAAATAATCAAACAGATCAGTAAAGATCTTCCAAACATTGGCGCTGCCATACCTGAAGATGGAAAAGAAAAGAATATGACCAGCATGTGTGTGTATCATAATGTAACAGAGCAAGCAGTTCCCAATTTTTTAACTATGTAATTGTTTTTGCAAAAATAACCAACTTTTAGTTTCAGAACAACAATTACATATCAAGTAAATTCTGTTTGCTAGCACCCAAAACTGCATACACCGTGTAAAACTGGGTAACTGCATGCAAAACAAAACTATTTACAGATGATATCCCATTGCTCCGGCAATAACATTGGTATAACCTACTTCCAAATTCAATGTCTCATTAAGAAAATTGACATGCCACCCTATCAAAGCTTACATGAAAGTTCCTTTGCGTTAAAAAAGGAAATCTGGGAGCTATTGAAAAAAATGTCATACATCTAAACCAAAATACTACTAATTCAAATAGTTTCTCACGTCAACTTATCCATATTCTAAATCTGTTCTTCTTTGTTTTATCTGTTTGACACAATAGGTTCGTGCATCAAAGCTGAAAACGAATAACAAAATATGACATTCAGAACGCCCTGTATTATTGATGAAAAGATAGAACAGGGAGGAAAGGTCACAAGCAATAGTTTGCAGTCGAAATAAAGAAAGTCCAACCTCAATCTGAACTTTCAAAATTAATGTATATTGGGCAATAAGCCTATACAAACATTGTAAGATACTCACTTTCTGAGGCACTCATCATAAAACCCATATACTTGAGTAATCTGCATTTTAAACATAAAACAATTATCAGAATTTAAGTTATACATAACGCAACTGGATAAATAAATTTCAAAGAAGAATAGATAATGATGATGAAAATTATTTTTTCCTACACACATAACATCTTATAAAAAGAACAATGATAAGTTATTCCTGCTTAATAAGCTCTCACAAGCAATTCAGGACTGAAACATACATCGTGAACAATCATTTAGAAACAAAACATACCTGACGGCTCTCATGATTTCCCCTCAAGATGGTTATCCGTTGGGGGTAACGCACTTTGAGCGCTACCAAAAGCTGAACAAAAAACAATTACAAGTAAATCATGGCTTGCAACTAATTAATTAAGTTCAATGTGAAACATAACCAAGAAAAACGTTGATATGCTAAGGATTCATATATAGAACTATTACTAGTAAAAAGAACATAAACAGGAAAAAGAAAAACCAAGCCATCAACGTGAAACATCTAAAAAGCCGGAAATCAAAGATAGAAAACTCATACTTACCGTTACAGTTTCAACTGAATAGTAACCACGATCAACATAATCTCCCATGAACAAGTAGTTTGTATCTGGACACTGATGAGAAAATTTGCAGTAAAGACTAAAGTTAAAAATAAAAAATCAATGAAACATAGTGGTAGTCCATTTAACCCCACCCATCCCAAAAAGTATGGAATCTACTACACAGAAATTGGATGCACATGATACTTGTGATTGTGGTCTATGAATGTTTGTTGAAGAACAGATAGAACAAAATACTACATGCATTGCAAATAGTTCATCACAGTTAACATCACATTTGACACACAACATCGCAACTTGAACCAGAAAAATTACCTTCCCTCCAATACGGAACAGCTCTGCAAGATCATGAAACTGCCCATGAATATCACCACATATTGTAACAGGACTTTTAACAGGCTGTCTTGCACCAAACACAAAAACATTCAAGTCGTAATCAGTCCAACATAGGGAAAACAAACTATTCTTTTTGCACCGTATAAGTCATCGTATAGAAAAGAAAAGATTAAAATAAGATTCTCCAGACATTTCTGATTCCGGTAAATGAAAACAGAAATCTTACCATCCGTAGAAACAAAACTTTAGCAGAATAAGAAAAAAGACAAAATAAAAACCAACTCAGTTTTAACCATATGCTTAAGACAAGATGTATTGGGAAGCTCAAATATGGAAACAAAATGGATTTAAGACCATAAACTCGGAAATGCAATGCTGACGATAACAAGGCAAAAGGCACACATCACCACGAAAGAAACATTATCTTGAGATAAAACTAATATAAACAGAATAAAAGTGTGTTGACAGAGGTAGTGGATGATAAGGCACACCTGAACATTGCTTTCATCCATCAGTATCTCCTTAGCCTTATCGCATAATGCCCTAACCTAATTCATAAAGACATCCAAAATAATATCAGGTAACAATAACTTCAAAAGAAAATTTATTATAATTTAAAAGAAAGGGAAGCAATGAAGTTCCCCACACTTCCACCACAACAGGCAGTGTAAGCACATTATGTCATTCTACTTCAAAAAGACACATAAGTTTTCTTCTTTTCTTGATTGAAGAAACAGAAAGAAGATGTCCGTTGCCTTTTAGGTGTATGCATATGTAAGTTAAAAGTAAGAAATAAATTCATAACAATTCAATTATTGCACCTTTTCCTTTTAATAACGAAACCCATTCAATTGTGCCAATATGGCTACTTTTGGAGGTAGATAGCCAATGATAACCAAATATATCAAAAAAGACGGCTGATAACCACGAACTTCCATTTGTCAATAGCCATTAAGTCCAAGTCTCAAAACCAAGTTCTTTAGATAATTGTCAACGGCTACTACTACTACTACTAAACCTCCAATTCCAGGCAAACTAGATTTTTTTTTATGTAGGGAGATGAAAGAAAGCAAGAAAAAAGAAATCAATTCACTACAACTAATACTAAACCTCTAATTCCGCAAAATCGAGCTTCTGTCTAGGGAAATGAACACCAAGCAAAAGAACAGACAAACATAATGGACCAGTTAAAGAAAAGCAAATAAAAATTGAATCCAATAAAGATCCAATATCCAGAAAATAAAATAGATCTGATCCAATATCCAGAAAATACTCGAGAGAGAGAGAGAGAGAGAGAGAGAAATGGATCGGTAGCCAAAAGAATGTCCAGATCAAGTCGTGAAACAATAAACTCCAAACAGATCCGTTTGAACTAATTACGAATGTAAAGAGAGAGAAAAAAAAAACAAGAAGCAACAATACCTCTTGTTCTGATAACGGCTTGCACTGCATTAGCTGCGCAATCTGCTCGTCCAGGTTCCCATGCGAGTTAGAATCCACCGAAGACCCCATAGTTTCTTCTTTTATAACCCTAGATTCCGAAATTTACCCCCAAAATGGGAATAATTCAAGAGATTTGTGGAGAGAGAAGTAGGAAAGGGTAAAGGAGAAAGAAATGAAGCGTTGGTGAAGAGCCCAATGCTTTTGTGAAAGATAGAGACGGAGCTTTCTTCTTTTGTCTGTTTTTTTGTCTAATTGTTTCCAACACTTACCTCGCAAAAGGATTAGCAATTGAGCATATACTCCTTTATTTTAATATTTTCTTAATAATTTTTAAAAATTTTATGTCGCGGGTAAATCGGTACTAACTCAGTTAAAAGATAAATCGATAAATCATTTTTAATTTTTACTTAGTGTAATACATGTACTCGGGAGTGAGGGAGTCTAAAAATCTTTAAATGGCTAAATTAAAAAAAAAGTCAAATGTGAATGTTTCAATTTTTTGGACCCAAGACATAACAAGAACAAAAAACTAAGGCTTTTTTTTTTTATTAGAGTAGAAAACGACGTCGGCAAACGGGTGTTTATGTGCTAAATAGTGGTATGCAAACGAGCGTTTGTGCTAAATTTATTTTTGTTTGACTCCAAAATCACGACAGCAACAAGTATTGAGTTGTAAAACTCAACCAAAAGCAAAGTCTTAAATATCACTAAAATAAGAGAATGTATAACAAAGGATCTAATTATATAATTTGATCAAAGTACATGTCGATTATTATACGATGTCAAACTACTATAAAGATATACAAAAATTATATCACAAGACAAGTAAAAATTATATCACGAATGTAAACGAACAAACACAATTAAAAATACAGAAAAAATCCAGAACATAGAGAATTCTTACCAGATAACGAGTATATCTTAATCCAATACTTGTGATTTCCAAATTTCCTATGGCTAATTTCACTATTAGCCACTATATCATTCGTAAGGTGCGAATTTATTTTTTATTTTTCAATTTGATAGATTTGAATCCTTATACTATAATTATATATACATTATTTAAGTAAAATTTAAATTAAAAAAAATTAAAACACGATCAATAAAATTGATTAAATTAAAGTATAATTTGTTTGAAAAGGAGTACGTCAGTTTTATTATAAAAAAAAATTCAATATAAAAGTTTACAATGCAAGTAAATAAACATGATCCGGATATAATCCTAAAAACACAAAAATTAACGTCTCTAGATCATAAACATGACCAAATAGAGAAAAAGGTAAAAACTTAATTCAAAGACTTTAAACAAAAACAGATACAAAGCATCACCCAAACTTGACGATGAAGGTAAAAAAACATCAACAAACAACATTAAAAAATGCATATTGCAGAATTGGAGTACGTTGACAACACGTTTATTACCACAAACTCAATCATGAACAAAAGCGGTGGCTGAACTTGCATCAAGATCAAGTTAGAAGGTCCAGAGTAGGGAGATCAACAGAATAATCAAAAGAGCACTATCTTGATCAGTCGTGGCAATGTCAAATTCAACTCTGATAGAAAACAAATAACAGAAAAGCGTGCCAAAAAGTAAAAAAAATATGTTAAAAATAGAAAAATGTACTAAACGGTAGAGAAAACGTGTCATAAAGATAAATTTATTGAATTAAAAAGGCTGAAAATAAAAAAAAAACAAAATAAATAAGTAAAAAGAAGTAACCGATAGTCAACAAACAACCCTAAAATTGTTATTGCGCTGGCCTGTGTTTAAACAAGAATGAAAGAACGACGACAGTACAAAAAAAAACTAGGGCAAAACCTAATTAATTCAAAATTATTGATCTTTTTACCACAACATGTGAAAATACTTTAAACTAAAGTATAATTAAATCTATAACTAATGCATAATATGATAAATAGACTAAAATAAAATAATACATGGACCACTATTTTTATTATAAATAATAATAGTTGTTTGTAAATTCCATTATGACACACCAAAGTTTTGATGTATGATAAAAATCCAAAGAGAAACTCCCAAAGCCTCCTCAATGCCCGCCCACTTCTGTCTCTTTCCTCCGTCGCTTTTACGTGCACCACCGCTTGTAGTGGAGTTTTCTACATACATGTCAAGGGGAAAAAATACCATTTAATGTTTCTTTTACCGTATCGTATTTACCGTGATTAATGATAATTTTTCAAACTAATCTGATGATCCGACCTGGTCGATAAACATTATTTATGAAAAATATATTATATAAATATTACTTTTAAATGATTTAAAAGTAATTATAATATAATATCTATTTATATAGTGCACATATACCTTATAAACAAAATAATTTGAACTCATATTTTTTAAAATAAATATAATTTATTTTTTAATAGGACACTTGTTAATACAAAATATCATTTCTATTCGGTGAATAAACGGATTGCAAAATTAAAAAGGGTTTATAAACCAACCGTTATTGAAATATTTTAGTCTCTAACATTTCAAAAATTATAAAATAATTATTAAGTTTATCGATATGTTATAAAATAATATAAAAGTTCAATTAATTTAATTATTATTTTATAATAATTTGATAAATTTAATAATCGTTTTATAATCTACCGATAATTTTAATTTATCATTTTTGTAAGTCTGAGTGATCAAGATTCAAGACTATCATTTTTTAATTTAATGACTATTTATATAGTTTACTCAAATTAAAAACGGTGAAGAGATAATATGTATTTAGGGATAAGCAAAACTCGACACTAACAAATTAAAATTTTCGATTCGACAAGAAAAAACTCGACTCGACTTAAAATGATTTTTAAATAAAATTTGAGTTATAAAATAAAAATTCAAATAACTCGAAACTTTTAATTACTAACGGATCAATTTTTAAGTTCAAGTCGAGTCCCTCAATTTTGCATTTTTATGCGTATCGTACATGGTTATAAAAAAGTCGTTTGAATTGGAAGTAATTAGTATCAAAACATTATAAATGTTTACAATTAAATTTGAATAATTCGACTCAACTTGAAAATTTTTTAAAGAAAAATAAGTTATAAAATACGATTAGTTAACTCGACTAACTTGAAATTTTTTACTTGAATCGATTCGATCAAATACTCACCTCTATATCTATTACATATGGTTGATGAGGTGGCGGAGGCAACTCCGGGATTCCCTTTTGTCAGCTTTTGATAACCTTCAAATAGCTTTGCTTCCTGGGAATTGGGTGCCAGGTGCAGTAGGACTGAAAATCACAAAAATTCCAAGTTTGAATGAAACTTTCCATAAAATTTGGACGGTCAAATTGAACTTTTCAAAACTTCTTGGTAGCTTAATAGAACTTTCCAAAATTATTGAGAGCAGGGCTACAAACTCCCCTTAAAGGGACTAAAACCATAATTAAACAATAACCAAAAGCTGTTTTGTTCACTTACAGATGCAATCCGTCATGTTAACAGTGACGCCGCAAGTGGCGGGAAGAGCGGCGGCGAACGTGGCGTTGATATTGAGCCCGAGGCTGGGATCATCGATGTCTTTGATCAACAAACAAAGGCATTTCTTGCTCTTGTCCACCACCTGTTTAGGGTTCTGCAGCAGTTTACGGTCGGCGCTTTCGCCTGGCCTTCGACGTACGGCAGGCACGGAGCCAGCCCCGTTACCTGATTCGAACACTCGGCTTTGTCTTGGTTGATATCGGAGCTCGCGAAACCGAGCAGCATCAGGAGGAAAATCGTCGAGAGTGTGGAAGCTTGAGGTTTGGACTCCATTGTTGTTTTCTCACGAAAGAAGAAAAAGGAAAGGGGAAGTATATAAGAAATGACTGTTGCACAACATTCCTATCCAAATTCACTATCCACTTTATTTTTTAATTTACTATTGGTCCTACTAAATTGTAATTCTTTTTATTAATTAAAACATTTTAATTAATCATCGAATTTAATAAGTTGATTAATCTAAATCAATTTTTACATATATTTATTTCGAGATCCAAATTTTCTTTAATCATAATGTTAATATTCGTACTTTGACCTTAATTAAGCAACTTAAAATCTATATTGTTAGATTAACATGTAGTTCTTTAACTATTTTAATTAAATTTATATTTAAATACAAATAGTATTACTCAAATTTAATGTGAAATAATAAATGGATTTGAATACTATAGAATGATTATCTTAACTCGGTTTTATTAATTCATATTCATATTAAATTAATTTAAAAATATTTTGATACGCAAGCTTGTGTTACACAATAGTTTACACAAGCCTTTTAATTCTAGGGCGTAGGGTGTAAAATTTATAGTTTATGGTTAAAATTTAAAGTTTAAGATATAAGATCTAGGTTTTAGGATGTTAGGGTTTGGGATTAGGTTTTAAATTTTATAAAAAGATTGTGTAAATATTTTACATAGATTGTTGATGTCGCAAGGGTTCTACGCGCTGTCATCGCAAGAAGAACTTGGACTGTTGATGTCGATGAACTTCGCTTTCACAGAAGGGAAATACAACGGTAGCACGATTACGGTGCTGGGGAGGAACCCGGTTTTCCACAAGGTGAGGGAGATGCCGGTGATCGGAGGCAGCGGACTGTTCCGGTTCGCCAGAGGCTATGTTCAGGCAAGAACTTACACATTGAACATGAAGACGGGAGATGCCATAGTGGAGTATAATTGTTATGTGTTGCATTATTGAATCCTTGACCCATTTGCTTTACTTTGTTGTTAAGCTATATTGTCTTAATAATTGCATTGCCTACTTTTAATTACTTTTTTTGAGTGGATCGCCTAAGGGCCATGTTTTCATATTGTCTTTTTTAGTATAACCACCTACATTTACTTTATTAGTTTATTAATTCGAATTAAGTATTGTAGAAGTTCATTATAGAGTCGATCTTCTCAACCTAGTTTATTTCATTCACATCGTTAAAATTCGAGTCTCTGACATTATTTAAATAATCTAATACCTAAACTCATTAAACTAACTGATTATTAGTGTTATATTTTCGTAGAGTGAATACACCATATAACATAACCTTTTTAAATACCAAACTTTATTATATTATTCTTTTTCAACCACTTTACTTTCATCAATCATGAGAATCATATGGTAAAGCATCAAACGGTTCCAAAGGAAAGTGAGGGCTAAGTAAAGAAAATCGAGAAATCGAAAATCAGCTTGGATAGTTTATAAGTTAAATATTATGATAAATAAAATCGAATTGAATTTTAATTTTTTGTTTATAATGTAAAAGATTAAATATTTTATATTTAAGATAATAAAAATAACTTAAATATATTATATAAAAAATATTTTTCAAAAAAGCACTATAATATTTATGAATACACCATATAGCATATATTTTTAAATACCAAACATTAAACCAATTTCAAATTATAATAGAGGATCGAGTTACAAATTCAAGAATGGTAGCATAAACAGGTAAAAGGGCATGACTATAATACAACTGTAAAATCAAAACACTTAAAAAGAAATGAAAAGAACGGAGATTCCGATGAAAGGCAGCACCAAAATCCAAAGCCAAACGCCGCCGCCGAGTGGCGAGAAGCCATTAAAGCCGCCGTTCCGACCTGCAAAAGACGACACCAAGCCTCTTCTTCAAGATCCGGTGAGTGACTTAAAATTCCAATCGAATTTCAGCACTTTGTTTCTGTTTTCTTTGTTGAAAATATTTGGGTTTTTGTTGTTTACAGATCCTGAGATCGGATCCAAAGGAAACAGAGGAAGCAGTGCTGCGGTTGCCTCCTTTTCCTCCGACGCTCTGTTGAAGTTTCTCCAAATTCCATTCCCCGTTTATCTATCTTTTAATTTGAACCAATAATTGTTTTGGCGGGGGGGGGGGGGGATACTTTAAATTGCTGCTAATTCTGGTTAGAGTTTTGGTACCATCTTCCTTGTTTATGCTTCTAATTTGGCCATTTTAAATTTAATTCGTGTTGTTATTCTAGTAAACAAATTTGTGTTATCTAGATCTCTACCAATTATACACGATACTTGACCAACAGCTGGTTGGTATATGGGACGAGGAACTAAATCTTTTAGTAAGGTTATGTTCAAATCTTAACGCTGAATCGCCTTATAATGAGTCAATTTGATTTGAATTAATCGGACAATAATTTAAAAATTAATAATTAAACTAAAAAAATTATACATGATACTTGATTAATATTTCCTCCGTCCCATTCAAATGATTCTTTATTGATTTCTTAAATTTACACTTATTTTATAAAATATATGTTTTAAAATTATTTAATTGAAAGTTTTTAAAATATTTTTTTTATATTTTTATTAATAATAAATGGTTAAAGCGAAATTTTTTCGACGCAATAAAAATCAAGAAGGGACAGTTTAACAGAGTTTGATTTCTTTACACGTCTCATCTGCAAGTAGATTGTGCATAACTCCGGGGATTATTGTGGTTGTAACATTGAGAAGGATGTGAATTTGAATGCACTTAAACACCTCTAATCCTTCAATTTAGTGATTTGGGAGCTTAATAGTTTAGATCGTATAAAAAAACTGCAAGTGAAAATCAGTTTTGTTAGAGGCTTAAGAGGCAAATAAGTGTTTAACTTATGTTTTGTTTTCCAGTTAAGTGCTTAAATTATTTTTCGAGCCAAATAGGTTCCTAACATTTTATTCCGCGATCTTATTTAAGATTTTTCGTTAATTCTCACCGTTAAAGAACACGTGTCATTTCTTGAAAATTCTAAAATTATACTGACATATTACTGCATCTAATTTTCTTATGCCCCTTTTCCTGCACGTTTATTGTACTTCCGAAAGAAGCTATACATTTAAGTAATTATAAATTAATGACAATCTTGCGATCAAGGTGTAGGAACCAAAATATATTCAATACGAATATAAACCCAAGATCTATATGTATGTCAAATCACTAAGAACAAAACTAAATTTGCGGAAGCGTACCTGAATCCATCGATGGAGATTTTCCAGAGAGAGTTTGATCTTCCGAGATGATAGATTACCTCTTGGCACACAACTCTCAGACGGGGAAAAGAGATATGCAAGTTAACCTAGATCTCGGGGACCACTACCCTTTATATAAACTGAATTAAAAGCAGTTTATTAATATTTTACAACTCTGCCCTCATTGAGTTATAAATCTAACTTATGGTATCTACACTTTTAATTCCATGACAATTCAGTACCTATAACACGTGTAACATAATTGGTCACTTAATTACGTGTTAAACTTTATAATAGCAGCGTACATTATACATATGTGCCCACTATTATTGAATTTTAATCCAACAATCTCCCACTTGGGCAACATATGTTACACGACAAATGTACGACCTTATGAGCTCAAAAATTTGCTATCATGTAATAGGAATTCTATAACAATCTCGTCCATCAATTATATCCATATAGGATCAAAGCGGTCTTTGCCATATCAATCATGATTTGGACCCATCAATGGTCACGTATACAAACATAATCAAATGACATAGATCAATCATGGATGCGTAGCATGGAAATTACATGTAAATGTGAACCGAACATGCCTATTTCCAATCTGGTCCTCTTTAAACATAAGTGAGGTCCTTATCCAAATAAGAAAAGAGTGAATTAATGAATACTTTATTTACGATCAGAAAATAACCAAATACATAAATGTCGAAAATAAACATAAACATAAAGTGAACAAATAACAAACTCCCCCACTCAAACAATAATATCCTTAAATGATGTAACACCCATATGAGCGGTGTGCTCATGAAAGACCTTGGGTGGTAAACCTTTTGTGAGCGGATCCGCTATCATAGAGTTTGTCCCAATGTGTTCTATGGATATTTGTCCACTTTGCACTCTTTCTTTCACAACTAGGAACTTTATGTCAATGTGCTTTGACTTAGACGAGCTCTATTGTTGTTGGAATACAACACTTGCTGATTTATTGTCACAAAATAATTTAAGTGGTCTTTCTATATTCTCCAAAATACGCAGCTTGTGTGAAAAAATTTGCAGACCATATTCCATGATTAGATGCCTCGTAGCATGCTACAAACTCTGCTTTGCCATAGTGGAAGAAGCTACAAGTGTCTGCATTTGGCACTTTTCGGGATATAGCTCCACCAGCTAACAGATAAATATAGCTGATGTAGATTTTCGCTATCTTGGCACCCACAAAATCAGAATCCGTATACCCTACGACCTCCAAATGATCGATTTCTTGTATGTGAGCATATAATCTTTTGTTCTCTGAAGATACCTCATAACCCTCTTGTTTGCTTTCCAATGGTCCATACGGGGTTGCTTGAGTATTTGCCTAACATCCCAACAATATACGCAATATCCGGACGCGTACATACACGAGCATACATTAGACTCCCAATAGCTGATTTATAAGGAATCTTATGCATTTCTTGAATTTCAAGATTACTTTTAGGGCATTGGGCAAGACAAAACTTGTCTCCTTTAGTGATGAGGGTGTCTATTGGTTTACTATTTTGCATGCCAAACCTTTTAAGTACTTTATCGATATAGTTCTTTTATGACAATCCAAGAATACCCGAGATCGATCTCGATGTATCTGAATTCCTAAAACAAAAGAAAGCGTCCCCAAGATCTTTCATTTCAAAATGCTTAGATAGAAATCTCTTGGTTTCGTGCGGTAAGCCTATATCATTCGTGGCATGCAAAATGTCATCGACATATAAAACCAAAAATATGTACTTACTCCCACTAAACTTGTGATACACGCAATCATCAACAATATTCATCTCAAAAACCGAGCGAGACAATTACTTGATGAAATTTGTGATACCATTTGTGAGAAGATTGTTTGAGTCCATAGATGGATTTTGTTAATTTGCAAACTATATTCTTTGGGTCTCCCGACTCAAAGTTTTCAGTTGCACCATATAAATTGTTTCTTCAATTTCTCCATTGAGAAACGCAGTCTTAACATCCATATGATGTAACTCAAGATCAAAATGAGCTACAAGTGCCATGATTGTCCTAAATGAGTCTTTCGATGAAACTAGAGAGAAAGTCTCTCGAAAAAGTCAATGCCTTCTTTTTGAGTATAACCTTTAGCTACAAGGCGTGCCTTATACCTCTCCACATTACCATTTGCATCCCTCTTGGTTTTAAAAATCCATTTACAACCAATTGGTTTTTGCACCTTGGTAATGGGATAAGTTTCAAACTTTATTGTCTTGCATGGATTTATACTCTTCTTGCATGGCATCAATCCACTTTTGAGAGTTAATACTTTGCATGGCCTGATGAAAGTTGATCGGATCATCTTCCATCATTCCATTATCATCCTCATTTTCTTGAGAAATACAATATAATCATCCGAAATAGCATTTCTCCTTTCTCTCGTGGATCTCCTTAATGGCACTTGTTCTTGAGGTTTCTTTGAGTTTGCTCTTCTGGAACAATTACCTCATCTGAATAAAGGGAGTTGTTCGACATTGTCTTGTTGAGTTTGGATTCACTTCTTGATTGATGATCGGTATAGAAACTTGAACATCATCAAAAGTGATAGTAGGAGGCGAGTTAAAACTCAATTTCTCCTCAAAGACAATGTCTCTTACCTTATTTCTCCTCCAAACTCAACATCCTCAAAAAATATTGCAATTCTCGTCTCAAAAAAATATTCTTAATTATGGGATCATAAAATTTATAGCCCCTAGATCGCTCAGAATAACCAATAAAGTAGCTGCTACATTGTTTTGGAGTCCAATTTCTTTTCAAGTGGCCTATAAGGCCTTGCCTCATTGGACATCCCCAAATGTGAAAATGCTTTAGAGTGGGCTTTCTACCCACCCAAAGCTCATAAGGTGTCTTTTTCATTTTGCTTTAGTGGGAACTCTATTCGGAATGTACGCTCTTTGTCTTTAATGCTTCTCCCCCAGTGACTCGGGTAAGGTAGAATGAGCAATCATACTTCTTACCATATCTTTAAGAGTCCTATTACATCTCTCAAAGCAACACCATTCATACTAGGTGATCCGGCATGGTGTCTTTGTGGGACAATACCACATTCCTCTAGGAACTTTGCAAATGGTCGAGCGTTGTTCACACGATCCATCATATCTGCCGTAGTACTCATCACCACGATCGGATCGAACCTTTTTAATCCTTTTGTTGAGTTGATTCTCAACTTGACTTTATAGGATTTGAACACGTCCAAAAGACTGAGATTTTTCATGAATGAGATACAGGTACCCATAACGTGAGTAATCGTCTATGAATGTTATGAAATATTGTTGACCATTCCAAGATGCCGTAGGGAATGGCCCACAAATATCAGTATGAATTAATTCTAAGACCTCTGTAGAACGATTGGCACCTAATCTCTTAGTTTTTGTCTGTTTTCCCTTGATGCAATCAACACAAACATTAAAGTCTGTGAAGTCAAGGGACTCTAAAATACCATTAGACACAAGACGCTCAATCCTACACTTTGATATATGACCTAAGCGTTTATGCCATAATGATGCTGAATTTTCTTTATTTAATTTTCGCTTAGTACCACGTGATTCCACATGCAAGGTTTCATTATAGGATGCAATTGTATCTAACAAATAAAGGTTGTCATAAGCATTTAAATAACCAGTTCCAACAATACTTGAATTTAAAGACAAAGTAAACTGATTGTTTCCAAATGAACAATAATAACCAAATTTGTCCAACAAGGAAACTGAAACTAAATTCCGCCTAAAAGACGGAACAACAAAAGTGTCTTTCAAATCCAAATAAAAACCAGTTCCTAATAACAACCTAAAATGCCCAATTGCTTCCACTTCCACCGATTTTCCATCGCCCACAAAGATGTTTCTTTCACCATCACTTGGCTTTCGGTAGCTCAGGCAACCCTGCATAGAAACACTTATGTGAGTAGTAGCACCAGAATCTAACCACCAAGTGTTTCTAGGCTGAAGCTAAATTAACCTCGAACAGGACAAAGTAAGATTCATACCTTTCTTTGCACGTCATGCGTGATATTTGGTACAATCTTTCTTCATGTGTCCAGGCTTGTCACAAAAGAAACAATTATTTGGAACATTCTCTTGTTTCTTTTGAGTGGACCTTAGCGACTTCATTCGATATTCATTTTTTCTTGCCTTTGTCTTTAGAGGCACTAGACAAATGAGCACTTTCGATTTTCTCACGCTTCAACCTTTCTTCCTCTTGAACACAATGAGAAATGAGCTCATTTAGAGTCCACTTCTCCCTTTGTGATTATAACTAATTTTAAATTGGTTAAATTGTGCGAGGAAGCGATACCAAAACCATAAGGGCGAGTAAATCATCGAAAACTTCGATCTTAAGTGCCTTAAGTTTTGAAGCAATATGAGACATTTCCATAATGTACTCCCTTATATTTCCTTGACCCTTGTACTTCATAGACATCAAAGAATTTGAAGTGATGTCATCTCAACCTTATCGTTTTTAACAAAACGTTGCTCAATATTATCAAGGAAATCCTTAGCTTTGAATAATTTCTTGATTCTGCACCCCTAAAGGTTTCGGAATCTTTGTGTTTCATGATCATCGGACTCATGCGATTAGAACGTTCCCACCTCTCAAAATCCCTTTTTGCATCGGGGTGCTTTACATGATGAGAGGTGCAGGTTGTTCTTCCCTTAACGCAAGGTCTATGTCCATACTGACCAAGCACTATCAATAAGTGCCTTTTCCATTCCTTGAAATTCGTCCCATTAAGCATGGGTATTGAATTGACATTAGCAGATATTGTGGCAGCAGAAGAACTAGCTGAATATAGAACAAAAGAATAATAAATAAATAAATATGCTCACACCAATAATTCATAAGTAAACATATAAATTCAAAATAATGACTAATTCCCCTCAAGATACCAAACACAACATTAATATCAAGTCTTTGGACAGTAATATTAACTGTAAGCGGTACTCTTGTTGTAGTAATCAAACATTGACAATAAACTATGTCAAACAACAGGTTAATCTTTGGACTAACATATTGCACACATAAATTACCTTATAATTGTCACACATTTATCACCACAGGCGTTATTTGAAATTCGGCCAAATATTAATTTTCCTTTGGGCCAATTAATAAACGCATGAATTACAAAAACACAAACATCTTAATATTTTAAATAAGTTAATCTACGCAGAAGCGGTCACTTTGGTGACATTGTGGTTCAATTAACCCACTAAAATATTAGACATAGCCAGAACATGAATTTATATGTTTCTAAAGGTTTATCTTTATACCTAATGACCAAAACTAAAATTTTGATCCAACCGAATTAAATATATATTTTATTTAAAATATATATATATCTTTTTAGTAAACTAAATATGCCATCACTTAAGAAGCAAAAGCAATACAAAGATTAAAGGCAAATTCATATTCTGAAAATAGTTTTCTGTTAACGAATTTCCAAACCAAAACATAATATACGGCATATATATTTATGCGTATTCAAACCTTAAATTCAACATAGTAGTAAAAAAAAACACGTTCATGATGAATAAAAAAAACATAATATGCAAGCGACCGGAATTCCAGAACTCAATTGAAAACTCAATTTTCCATTGCCTATTAAAAACACAACCCATGACAAGATAAAACAGATTCACCATAGTCTGAATCCATCGATTAGGGATATCACAAATTCAACAAAAGAATCATTAAATGGAAAAGTTAATTTAAATCCCCAAATATTAACGCAGCAGAGAGGATCGCACAAAAGAATAATCAATCAAATTCAAAATATGCAATTAAAATCATAGAAATTAAAACCGCAGCGAACACATAATTTACTCCCAATGATTCGACATAACCTGGCTCTGATACCACTTGTAGGAACCAAAATATATTCAATACGAATATAAACCCAAGATCTATATGTATGTCAAATCACTAAGAACAAAACTAAATTTGCGGAAGCGTACCTGAATCCATCGATGGAGATTTTCCAGAGAGAGTTTGATCTTCCGAGATGATAGATTACCTCTTGGCACACAACTCTCAGACGGGGAAAAGAGATATGCAAGTTAACCTAGATCTCGGGGACCACTACCCTTTATATAAACTGAATTAAAACAGTTTATTAATATTTACAACTCTGCCCCTCATTGAGTTATAAATCTAACTTATGGTATCTACACTTTTAATTCCATGACAATTCAGTACCTATAACACGTGTAACATAATTGGTCACTTAATTACGTGTTAAACTTTATAATAGCAACGTACATTATACATATGTGCCCACTATTATTGAATTTTAATCCAACACAAGGTTCTATGACTTTTAAAATTTTTTCCCTGGTTATCAGCATTCGTTTATAAGGTTCACATTTAATTTTTATGCATTTGATTCTATACATACATCCCCTTTGATCTGAATATAAGCATTATGTTCATCTTGTCGTCCACCCAAAGTGAAAGTTTTTTGCTTTGACCACATTGCACTTTCCTTTTGTGTCAATTGTTCCAAAATGAAACAAATTTGACCAGTTAAATGGTTTGTTATGGGTACCTTTAAGTTTGTTCCAACTTTCATAGCAAAGCTGTTCTCTCTCTAATATTAATGAGTTTCTTTCATCCTCTGCCTATGTGCATACAACACTTGAATATTATGATACTATATTAGTTTTGTAGGTGAAAGAATATCCTGGTTGCAATTTTGTTGCTCTAATCTTTGGTCCCGGAAGTGATACTAAGATGCGACTAAAAAAGGTAAGTATTTGGTTTATGATACATGTATGTACATACATATGAAATTGCTCTTCATGAGGGAAAATTTATACTTTACCTTTCATCTTACTAATCAGGAACTGGAGCTACAGTATAAGTTTATGCCATTAAAGCAAATACTGGAGAGAAGGTAATTCTTTGTGCTGGGAGAATATTGTGCTGTCCAAGTTAATTGAGCTGAGACTTTTTATATTTCTCACTTATGTAAGATCTGCCTTGAATAAATGCACGATGAATGCTTAAATTAAGCATTATTGACTTATAGCTAGTGTTTTGTTGTCAGGTTGAAATTTCTACTCCTGATGGTAATGAAACCCAGGATGCTTATGAAGAGTTGTTTGTTCGTCTATCAGCTGACACCTTTGAGAAAGTTGATGGAGCAGTGGCACTAATTGAGTTGCTAGTTAGTTCGATATCAGTGAGTTCATCACTCTGAACATCAAGAAAAACTCCCCAAGAAAATGAAGATAAAGAAATGATATTTATTGCTACTGCTTTATGAAAATAACTATTTGTACTTCTTTTGCAGGGAAATTTAGGCACTGGTTCGGTGCCTGCAATATCTGGGAATTATTTGAATTCTCTTAGTCAAACACCTGGCACAACTGTATCATGTGCGACTGATTCTGCTTTAAATCAGCAAGTGCTGCAACTTACACTAGCATCTCCACAGGGTCAGTTTCAATACCACAATTCATGGTTCCCTACCAGTCCTATGCCACCAAATCTTTCAGCACCAATTCTCAACATTCCTGTACCTGCAGTCACCTTCAAACCCGTCTTCACTCTTTGGGCCACGACCAGCTCCTGCGGCTGGATTCAACACAATTATTCAAGACTCTTCCCTTGTTTCATCCAGTCCACAGCTTCCAAGACAAGTATTACCACAGCCATATATGCCTCCGATACATCCTTTGGGTCATACTGGTCCTCAAAATTTTCTTGTCCCGAACCCAAATCCTCCATCTACTCAACCTAGCAATTTATCTTCTCTACCACTTACAGGAAGCCAGCCCCAAGCTCTAGGGTTACTCCGTGGAACAAGACCATTGATGCCTGCAGGAAGCTCGGCTGTCTGGTCAGGCGCATCTGCATCCCTAGGTTTGAGCAATGTAGTGCAACTGGCTCCACCTGCAGTTATTTCCCAGGTGCCTCATCCTGGAGTTATGCGACCAGTTGCATCATGTTCTTCTGCCCATCCGAACATGTTATCAACTTTTTCACCAGGGCAGTCTGGTCCTTGATTAACCAGTGCACCTGTTAACCCTCCTTCTTTGCCTTTTCCTCCTGGTCCTCCACTAGGGTCTTCTCCTGCATTATCATCTGGTTTAGGTCCAACAGAAGTGTCAGTACCTATGTCTGTACCACCACCAATGCAATCCTCTTTACCTGTCATTTCCATGGCACCGCCACTGAATCCATCTCTAAATCCAGCAATGTTACCGAGACCAATTACCTCACAAGCACCACCCACGCTATTATCGCCATCTCTGCAAAGAGGACCTTCTGGTTCTATTCCTGGAAACATGCCAAATTTTGCTCCCATAAATCAAACTGCAGCAGTACCCGCTAGATCGCAACATTCAAATTCCTCGGATTTCACTTTCCAACCTCACCAAACACAGGGCCCGACCTATCCAATGGTTCCAAGACCCGGCAGTCAAGTTGCAAGTCTGCATGCTCTAGCTCCACTATCAGGAGTTCAACAACAAGCACCATCTTTCCAGTTTGGTGTGCCCAATTCTACTCCCCAACCAGTAATGCAAGTGTTCCCTTGGCCACAGAGTGGCAACCAGATGGGTTAGCCACAAAATCAGCAAAATGACGTCTACTCCACCCAGAGCTCCAGCATTCCCAGGCACCGGTCCCGTCGTCAATGCAGCTCCAGTTCCACAAATAGGATTGAGAAACTTTGTTCCTCCACCCCAAGCACCCAATATGGCCGGTCCCTTTCCTCCCAGGCCGAAGAATTCTTTGCAACATCAACAGCACTACCCAGCTCTGCCACCTAGGTCGGGAAATTTCGCACCTCCTAACCCCAAATTTTCTAGTGGTGTTTTCCCACAGTCCACCAGGCCTACATCGGGCCATTTTGCCGGACAGCAAGTTTATGATCCATTCTCTCCCACATCTGTTCCCGGGGCAGCTCAACACCAGGGAGGTGGTAAAGCAAATGCAAGAAAACAGTAAGTGACCAAGTATGAAGATTTGATGGCTTCAGTAGGAGTAAAGTAGTAATCATTTCGAGTAATTTGTTCGAGTTGTGACAGGCATAATCATGATATTAAATATCAAAGATTTAGACTGTGTTTGAAGATGTTACATATCGGGGAAAATGTAGAACAGAAAAGAAAGAATTTTTCTTCTTCAAATTTGCTAATTTTATATACATCTATTGTCTCTGGCTCTCTGCTTGCTCATTCCTTTGCTAAATCTCACTTCTCGGACCATTAAAGATTCTCCAGAAAGCATTTGGAAAAGCTAATGGAGTTCTAGAACTTCCTGATTATTTTGGGTTCAATTCATTCTAGTTTAGGATTCGAGTATTTCGAGTAAGATCATTATGAGTTTGATTTCTTTGAGTTTTGATGTTCAAGATATTTCATCTTTCGGATTATTTGTTCGTGTCATTGATTTTAAATTGTTTTGGGTTGTCTTAGATTTTGTTCAGGCCGAGGTTGAACAGGTTTGGATTTTGGGGTTTTATGAACAAATCAAGTCAGGTAAGGTTCGAGTTTAAGTTGATTGAATCTTTACAAACAAATTAGGTCGGTTTGAATTTAGTTTGATCGAATCGGATGGGGTTTGAATAGGAATGCAGTCTTTGTGGTTGGGTATCCATTTGCTGACCAAACCATATTTTTCTTGGTCAGCTGCCTCCTTGTCTGCATGCAGAACAAAGCTACAATTATTCCTAGGCGTTCATATTACCTTCGGGAATAAAAAATGCTTGAAGAGTCTCGTATTCTGTATTTGTTGGTTCGAATGATAAAGAATTTGATATCCCTTAAATAAAATTTCGAATCTAAATATTATGGATGGAAAAAACAACACCGGTAAAACTTGCTCTTTAATATCTAAACTGGCATGATTTGAATCTAGACTTGATAAGAATTCGAGATCTCAAAACTGGCATGCACTTGGGTCCATTATGAATATACTGGTCAAATATTGATCTAACTATTAAATAGAATAATAATGTTCTATAAATTTTATTTAGATTAAATATTTAATTCACACTTTAATAATTTGTAATGTGTTGAGATATTGGTTTTGATATAATAATTGAATAATATTTTTAAATTAAATTGGAAGATTTTAAAAATAATTTTAAGTTAAACAACTAAATATAAGTGAGAGATGTTTTTATAAGAGTTTGGAAGTGTTTAAAATGTTTTAAAGTAGCTAAATTTATGTTTTCAGCACGACCGTAATGATACGGTATACCCTGTATCAATACTGACGAGAGTTTCAGCTACAATAATTTTTCATAATTGAAAACCAATATTGATACGCGTCTTCGCGTACTGATACACTTTGTTTTGTAACCCCCAGCGGCTAGTTTTCAAGAAAGGCGTACATACCCTTAGTACCGTACCGATACAGAAGTATCGTGTACTGGTTCGCCCAACGGCTTACAACGGCTAGTTCTTTGATTTAGATGCTAGTACCGATACAAACATCACGCGTACTGATACCTTCTGCCCGGAACTACCTCCAACGATTAAAAATTGTTCTCAATGGTTTCAAATTACCTCTAACGGTTAGTAACAACCACAAGCTCATTCTTAACTATATTATAAAGGCTGGAGCACTTGAAGATGGTTAGAGAAGACATTCAAGCAAGGTGATCAAAAAAAATTGAGTCTAAATCTTATTTCTTCATTTCTCTTGTACATAGTTGAGAGTGCTTAAATTGTAAATCTTTCACTTTCTTGTGAGCTTAATTTGTGTAAATACCCACCTTGTGAGGTTTATTTGTTTACATAGAGGTTCTAGTTTAGCCTAAGTAAAAACTAGAGTAGTTCTATTTTAGTCATTAAAAGATAGAGTTATAAAAGTTTGCCTCCTTAGCCTAGAAAAGGGGAAGAATTCATAGTGAATTGGGAAATCTTTAGTGGTGTGCTAAGGTAGTGGATGTAAACTTAGTTGGGTAGTCGAATCACTCTAAAATTTTTGTGTAATTTGTCTACCTTTCCTTCGTTTTTTAGCCAATTCATCCAAGGACCAAATACAACCCACTTGACGAATTTCGAAGATCGATTCGAGCGTGCTACAAGCCTAACATAATAGTCCGCGTTAATCTCATTAATCATTTTACTTTTCTTTGCTTAGATTAAAAAAATAAACTACAACAAATACCACTAAACTTTTAGACGTATATCGATTATAACACTAAACTTTTAAATTTTTAGGACTAAACTTTAATTTAACCTTTAATTATACCACTGAGACGGTTAGGATCTATCCACGTCATTGCATATGGACCGTTAAAATCTATTCACATCATCAATTTTAATGGCTCAATAATGTTATTAAAATTTAAACTTAAATTCAATGATATAACCAGTACAAAACATAAAGTTTAATGGTATACGAGATAATTTACCCTTAAAAAATGAGTTTCCGGACACTTGACTTTCTAAAACACAATCATGTATATGGACTTAGGACTTTCTTCCAAGCCTTGACTAGTAGAAATGCCACGTGGCCTACGTTTAATATATATCACTATTAATTAATATTATTATTCTTATCCTTAATGAATCTCCTCTCTTTCTTGTGGGAACTTCAAGTTTGACCTGTCATTTGCAAGTTGTGAATTATATTTTCACATTATCATTATCACCATCAATATATTAATTATATTTATATTTATCAATGGAGTCTTTGCTATTAAATAATATCAAAAAAAATTGAGATTTTAAATTCGAATGTTTTTATGTTTATGTATAAGTCTAACATTTAATTATTAATTTAATTGTACATTATAATGATTTATTCCGATAATATTTTTTAAAAATGTTTGTGCTTTTTTATTCTTAATTTTATAAATAAAATTGTGGGACGGGATGCTGATGCTTATCATCCAAAGGCAAATTTCAAACCTATTAGATGACTTAGGAAAATCTCCAAAATTAGGGTTAAAGGCAAGGTGGCAGAATCAAAATCCTTTCTTGGAAGAAATTGAAATTAATTAAGAATACATTGTGGGGTTGGTAATTTCTTGCTTGTGCAAGGATCTACATAGAAAGCTAATTTGTTTGTTTTCTTATTTTTTTTTAAAAAGAACACACAAATAATCTCTATCATATTCTTCCTTGAATGCGATGTCATTTCAAGCTAAAGTAATAGTAGCATGATGTTGGTTATATTCGAATATATTAAAGATATATATTTAATATATTAATAGTGTATTATAATCTGATTCATTAATAGTACATAGAATTATATACTGTCCGTATATCAAATATTTATTTATAAATATATTCAAAAATAAATCAAAGACAAATCATATGAAATATTTAATTTGTTACTTTCAATATATCATATTATACGGATCTTTAACTTTGCTAAACAACTTGTATACACACAAATCACAATGAAATCACCCTCTAACCCCGAACCCCATGAATTCAAACCAAACAAGACATTTTCTTGTTGTGTCATTAAGCCCCCAAATTTTTACAAAGCTTAATTTAGACCAAAGTGACATAAATTTAACCCTAAAAAACTAAAACTTTGTGCACACATTCACCTACTTGACACATGTAAACCTACCTTTCTATGTCCATAATTGCATACCCTTTCCCCATATGAATAAAGCTTTTAGGCTCACCATGTAATTTGCTTTGACCCTTTTGTAATTCCACATCATCATCATTGTCACCAAGCTCAAATTTCTCATCTTCATGGTGTGCCAATGTGGAATACTCAATCTTTTCCCCATAGAACTTGACCAAAACCAAATACAAACTCATACCAAAAATGGTGACACCAATCAAGGCCCAACTGAATCCAATATTCACCAACGATTTGGCTAGATGAAGCGCAGTATCGCTCAAGCATCGAACGACTTGGTGACCATCTTCGAAATGGATGAAACATCCTTTCGGAATCAACCCTGGTGTCCAAAGCATGTACCCCATGACCATAAGCCATAAGCCTTGGTACAATATGCTTAAAGACCTAGTAAAGCTCACTAGGAAGCTCTTAGGGTACCCTATTCCCATTAGGGTAGTGGCTAAACACACCACAATGGCACTTTGTAGGAGCAAATGGTATTGGCCCTCAACTCCCATGTGGTCAGCCGAGTGAAGGTGGAACAAAAACAGCTGCTGAGCAAAGGCAACCGCTCCGAGGAGCTGCGTTATGCTAGACTTAGCAATGGGGTTAATGTTGCTGGTCTTATCGACGACGATAGCAAAAGCGGCGTAGGTGAAGAACGTCGCCGATATCGCCGAGTGTTCAAAGTTGTGGAGATGGTTCGACGGGATTGTCCCGTCGGTATCGAACGGATGGTGTTTCTCGGGGCCGATGAAGAGTTCCATTGATATGGAGATTGATGAGCAAACCATGATCAAAACAAGCTCTAAGTACCTAAATTTTGACGTGGGGAACCATGGGAAAGATGTGTAGGAATTTGGGTTTATAGCATGGAGCTTGACGTGGTTGAAAAGGTGCCATAAACCAAGTGCAAAAAAGGCAAAACCTGGTGCAACATGTCCCACTAAAGTACCCATTTCTTGTAAAATAGAGGGCCGTTTGGGGAGAGAGAAAATCAGGAGGGAAAGTTGGTTTGGTGAAAGGAAAATTGATGTGTGAATTGTGCGAGGGGGGCTGGTTTTTAAAAGGGGTGGGTTGAGTTTTGGACTCTAGAAGCTTCTATTGCGGTGAGCTTACATGTTAGATCAAAACCAGTTGACCAATCCCAGGTTGTCTGTGTAAGAAGAAATGACTGGACTTTTAGGCAGGGCCCCCTTGTTTTCTAGAAGCCTTGCATGGATAAGTGTCAAAATTATATATATTTTTTAAATTTTAGTTGTTTAAATATTATTTTTGTTAAAAATAAATATTTAAAATTTATACCGTTATAATTTTAAGTACTCGATAGTTAATTATTGCTAAAAAATTTGTTAATTAACCAAAACATGACACGTGACATGTTTATTTTATTTTTTAAAATAAAAAATTTAAAACATTTTTTACAAAAATTACTATTTTTTAGAAAATCCCAAATGTTTCTGATTTTTATAAAACAGTCCTCAAATCCTTAAATTTTTTCATACTCATCCCCTAAATCATGTCACTTTCTTCGTTGATCACTACCCCTGAGCACAGTCCTTTGGTCCGATGATAGAAGGAGTGTGATCAGGGACGGCGATTTGAGAGTTTGGGAAATTTTAGGAATTTGGAGACTATTTTGTAAAAATAAAAAAAAAATTAAGATTTTCTGAAAAAAAAAATTTCTTCAAAAATTTAAAAAAAATTTAAATTATTTCCACGTGTCAAGCATTGATTGGTTAATATTTTTTAACGGTAGTTAACTATTGGACACCTAAAATTATAACAATATAAATTTTAAACACATATTTTTAACAAAAAATATTTTAAATACCTAAAGTTAAAAAAAATATATAGTTTATACTTTATTATTTATTTAAGCCTTTCTAGAACACAACATACTTTTCGATTTTCATCACAAGAATTCCAAAACCCTTTTTGGAAATGACTGAAATTAGAATTAGAAAGCAAACATGAATTTGTTCGGGATAAGTATTCGACTATCGTCCTCTGTCCGGGGTCCATCGTCCATAATTAAAAATACATAAAGAGTCTTTTAAAATTTAATTATTCATTATCAGGGCTTACCTTTAAATAATTAAAAGTCTTTTAAATTTTAACGGTATAATTAAATTTTAACTGTTTCTTATATTTAATTATATAATTAAATGTAATAATTAAGATTTATAGAATTAAAGTCTTTTAAAGAGTCTATAATTAAATATAAGGAACAGTTAAAATTTATTTAGTCTATGCATTAATAGGTCTTAGAGCCATAATTAAGATTTTAATGATAATTTAATTTTTTAATATTTGTTATTAGTTGTCTAATTTTTTAATATTTTATTTGGTGCTTAATTTTTTAATACTTATTATTAAAAACTTATTTTTTTCTCCTAATATTTGTTATTAGAGATTACTCTCAATTTTTCCATTATTTTTTATTAGGAGTCTATTCTTAAAATTTATTTTTTTTCAATACTTATTATTAAAAGCTTAATTTTTCGATTTGCTTCAGACCACCAAAATCTCAAGGCCGACTCGATCAAGTAATTTAGAATATTCATGTTACCTCATATTGTATGACTTCGAATCTCAATATTTATCTTAAAAAATATAAATATTTCTTTACTTAATAAAATAATCCGAGTCTCGTCGATAATTATTATTTAGTGTAAGTACCAACATTAGTATTTTTAAGATGTATGACATGTATAGTTGTTACAATTGGACGTGGCTAACCCGTTAATGTGAAAACTGATGGTTTAGTCGGTTTGATCGGCAGGGTAAGCCGAAATTGAATGAATCATTAACAAAATGAAAACCAATAGAAGATTCCATTAATTATGATTTTTAATATTTTTGAATAAATCAATTTTCGAACTTCTAACTTTAAGAGAGTAATTTAATGTTTCATTTCAACAAACCAATTAATTATTAATTACAATTATCCCTTTTTAATATCGAAAAGGTTATAAAACTGATTTTATTGCTTTGATTTTGAATTTATTAAAATTTAAATTTTAAAAATAATTATATGAATCAATTGATCGCATCCAAAGGCAAATGTAGAGGGTTTCCTTTTGCCTTCATTTAGGCTGCTTTCTTGTGGGGCATGCGAAAAATTATTAAATGTTGGCTGCTTAACACATTATTTATTATTTAATTCTATTAAATAATTATATTTTTAAATTTTGGCTGCTTAACACATTATATGTTTTAGTTCTATTAAAACCAATAAATTTCCCACCGATATAAATAAGGGTCAACATTCAATTGTGTCGATTTGAATTAGGTAAAAAAATTCCGAGGTAGTTGATTTGAGTTTTTATTAAGTTTAATTGTAAATATTTTTAATGTTATAGTATCAATTGATTTTAATTTAAGCGGCTTTTTATAACTATATACGATATATGTGTATATATATATCTTTATATTTTTTATATGTGATATGCATATATCAGTAAAAGTTGAGGGACTCAACTTTAACTTGAAAATTGATCACTAATTATTAAAAATTTCGAGTTATTTAAGTCTCATTTCATAACTCAAATTTTATTTGAATTTTTTCAAGTTGACTCGAGTTTAAGAAATTACGATTTGAGTTAAGTCGAGTCAATTTTTCACGTCGAGTCAAATCAAAAAATTTAATTTTTCGAGTTTAGTCGAGTTTTAGTCATCCCTCAATGTAAACATATATTTTTAGGATAAATCGTATCTCTTGGGTAAGCTTTTATGGTTTCCATATTATTAAGGGCTTAAAATGTAATTAAACTATAAAATAATGTTAAGGGTTAGGGCTTTTCCGCCTCCATCACGGTTACGTCCTTGTCCTTAGTTATTTTCATGTATATTTTTTTAATATATAAGATTAAGTGTTATTTTGTATGAGTTTGATATTTTATTTTGTGAACATAAATATTTCTTTATCGAATAAAAAATATATATTTTATTTAATTTCTTTATAGTCATTTTAGGACAAGCGGATCATTTATGATGAAAAAGATGAACTTCAAGAGATTGTCCATAATGAGTAATTGTTAAATATGGATTCTTTCTCAAATTTTGTTTGGATTTAAGTCTAATTTTGTGTGAATTGTGTTTATGTTTATTTTTGTTTTAGTACAATTACACTTTATATTGATTTGATTCTAATTATAATTAACCAGATAATATATTATTTTTTATTGTACTTAAAAGTTCATTAAAATTTTTAGAGTTAATTGCATCACAAGTCCCCAACTTACATTTATCGTTCTAAATTGATCCCCAAAATTTTAAACATTCCAATTTCATCCTCAAACTATGTATCTCATTCTAAATTGGTCCCCAAACCTTTAAACATTTCATTTTCTTCCCCAAACTATGAATTGTGACACCGTTCTAATTTGGTCCCCAAACTTTTGAATGTTCTAATATAATCTCCAAATTATCGGTATATGTTAATCATGCCCTATATTAATAAAATAATTTTAAAAATTGTTAACTACTATGTAAACAGTGACCAACATGTATTATGTAATAGTATGGTGTGACATAATGATCACTTGGAGATGAAATTGAAATGTCCAAAAGTCTGGGGATCAATTTAGAATAAGATTCTTAATTTGGTGATGAAAATAAAGTGTTTTAAAGTTTGAGACCACTTTAGAATAAAAGCTATAATTTGAGAATGAAATTAAAACATTAACAATTTAAAATAAGAGTCATAGCTCGATAATACGTGATACAATTAACTCAAACTTTTTTTATTTCCCAAGGTATCCACCAGAACAAATTAGACATATAAGTTGGACTCTAGGTTTTCTCACATCAGATAAAATCCAATCTAAATTTTAATTATTATTTAAGAATTATTAATAAATATACATATTTCATGTACAAGCTGAGTGATCACGTATTCTTAAGAATACCGATATAATGATAGAAAGAATGATAATATTAAATACAATATGAATATGATAAAAATAATAATTTATATTAATATTAAAATAAATTAAAGTTTCATGTGCGTTTGAATATTATAAAATATGAATTGAATCACTTTATGAGTATAAATATATTTATAAAGATTATATTAAATATTTATTATTTATTTTGTATATATAAGTAACGTGCTTTTTGTATTAATTAATTAATTAATTAAAAGTGAACGATGTTCTTCTTAAAAGACCCAGATTCAAATTACTCTATTTATAAAATACAAATACATTATTAAAAGATTAAAAATATATATAAACAAATATTACTTTATAATCATTTTTAAACTATTAAAAAATTTAATCCATTAATTAATCCCCAATTAACAAATCAAAATTGAAGTCATTAGTGAGGCGGTGGTGCCTAATCCTTGGACTGACGTATGAAATAATGGTATTAAAAATGTAGTCACAAAGTTGAATTTCCTGGCAGTGAGACCAGCACACCAACCTCATCCAATAATTAAGTCATTAGTCATTATTGAATGAAATATATTATGTCATATTCAAATTAAATTAAATTAAATTAGAACATTTTAAATGATTTCGGAGAAAAGAGAATATTAAACGGTTTATTTATAGAATGTGCATGTATTATTAAAGGGCTAAGAAAAAATAGACACATAATATTTTGTAATTTTTTAAATAAAATAATATTTTATAATCATACCGGACAATTAAAAAAATAAACTAAATTATTCTTTTAAATAAACTTTAATTGCATTACACGTCCTCAAATTATGATTTATTTTAAATTGAACTCCAATTTGTTAATGTTCAAATTTTATCTGAAACTATGTTTATTCTAAATTTGCCCCCATACTTTTGATTGTTATAGTTTTATTCCCAAACTATGTCACATCATACTATTATTACATAATATACATAAGTGATTACATGACAATTAACAATTTTTATAACTGTTTTATTAACATGGAAGATGATTAACATATACTGATAATTTGGGATGATATTAGAATCTTCAAAAGTTTGAAGACTAATTTAGAATGAAGGTGATAGTTTGAGGATAAAATTGAAAAGTTTAAAAGTCTGAGTTTATAATGAAAGTCATTATTTAGGAACTTGTGGTACAATTAACTCTTTAATAAATAAAATATTTTAGAACTAAACTTAATCATCCAAAATGAAAAGCATGAGTCAAAATTCGCCAACTATCACTTGATCTAATGAGAAAATGCGTTTAGTTTTTAGAAAATTCTACAATGGATGTCGAACACCGCTGAACACCACTAAATTGATTAATAAAAATTAAAAATCTCAATGACTCAACAAACAATTATAAATTATTTAAAATAAAATTTCAATTAAATTATTTTTCATATATATATATATATATATTACATATTTTAATTTTTTAAAATAATTGTATCAAATATCAACCATAGTCAATCCCCGAATTAAAAAACCCTAAATCTTTTTCTCAAATTAGAACCTTAATTCCCAAATTAAAATCTTAAATTAATACCTACCCTGCCTTCTCCTCACAATCACCTCTCCAAACCAGACCGAATCTCATAGATAGAAGGCAGACGTGGCACATAAGAAAGGAATCCACAACTTTAAGCTGCCAATTGAAAATCTTTAGCAGAAATCGTGAACCAAGCGTTGGGAAATTTGGGGAGAAAAGTTATGGATTTTTGTTTTCGTATTGTGGGGAACTTAGGGTTCTAATTTGAGAGAAAAGAGTTAGATTTTTTAATTTAGGGATTGATTATGGTTGATATTTGACCTAATTATTTAAAAAAATATTAAAAAATATAATATATATATATATAAAATAATTTAATTGAATTTTTATTTTAAATAATTTATAATTTTATGATAAGTCTTTGAGATTTTTATTTTTTATTAATTAATTTAATGATGTTCAACAATGTTCAACGTTAGTGGTGTTCATTGATATTCGACGCACGTGGTATATTTATCCTTAATTTTTTTAAACAAAGTCATAAATTCGATTAGTGATATTGAAAATAATACAAACCGAATTGGGAGCACTACTCTTGTAATAAATTTATCTAATAAGTGATCTGGATTAATCAAATAATAAACAAAATACTAATGATTATAAAAAAAACAAAAGTCAGAATTAAAATAGAAAATTCTTTTTTAAAAATAATTTGAGTGGGAATTCATTGAACTAAGCAATTTGGTCAAAATATAGTTCAAGGTTGAGCCTCCAATTTTAATTCAAAAGGGTGTGTTCATTGATCAAAGTCAGAATTCTTTTTTATCCATTGCTCACATGAATTTTGTGGTGTTTGGTTTGGATTTGGATTTTGAGCCTCACATAGGATAATCATGAGTATTTTACTTCTAATTTTCAAATTCTAGATGAAGCCACGTACCAAAATATTATAGAACATTCTTTAGATTTACCGTTGGATTATAGAAAATTTTGATATACATGCAGTATAAACTTTAATTTACATATGTGTTTTAATTTTAGGGGTTAAAATTTAGGAGTTTAGGCTTTAAAGTTTAGAATTTAAGGTTCGTATTTAGAATTTAGGGTATAAGGTTTAAGGTTTAGGGTTATGAATTTAAGATTTATGTTTTACGGTGTAAATATACAAATTTGTGTAAAATTAATTTTACACATACTGTATATCAAAATTTTACCCATGGATTGTTATCTTAAGGATAGGCACCCAATTTTTTTTCTACAAGCGCTTAATTTTTATAGTTTAGAGATTATGATTTAAGGTTTAATGTTAGAATTCTATTGTTTGTGATTAGGTTTTGAGGTTTGAGTATATATTTTATACTTTAAAATTTAAGGGTAAGATTAAGACTCATCATAATGATATATATCAGCTTTAAAAGCTCGCCAGTAAAAAATATATAAAATTCTACGGAATTTGAATATTAATCTATAAATTTGGAATTTATTTAGTACTCATATTAAATCTAAGTATACTATTTATAGTCATATTCAAAATAATTAAATTATTATAAGATTCAAATTTAAATTAATTAAATTATCTCTCATATGTCCAAATATGTTAAATATCCACGACCCGTAAGTATAAAATTTCCACAGGAGATCAACACATTAACCAAAATTTGTGTTGATTAAAAAAGAGATTAGAAATACATAGAAGATCAATCACGAGACTTTAAGAGTTTTTGCTATTTTAACTTGTAATCGAGAGTTTAATTTTTTGCTTTGAGCATGAATCGCTTTTAATATTGGTGTAGACGTCTATCTCTGTACGAGTCAACAAAACAAAACAAAACAAAAATAATTATTAGTCTCGATTCAATTGTGTAGCGGAATAATATGTCGAATAGTTTGGTTCGTTCATCATTTTTTTATCCCGTAAAACGTCTCGTTTGGCTAAAGACAAAAAGATTCAAGAAAGTTTTTTAATTTTAATGGTATGTTAATCTCCATAAAAGTGTTTGCTTTTTTGTACTTTTGTATAAAAGTTTTAGTAGACTAATATCTTTTTTCTTTCTTTTTAATACATTATATTTATAATATCTTTTATAGAATTGAATAAAATACAGATGTCATTGTTCAAAATATATATATAATTTTAATTTTAATATATATAACTTTTTTTTTCTTATATTACGACTTTCGCGATTTAAAAAGTATATGTAAATGGAACTCAGTAAGTGGTCTCGGTAAAAAAACAAATGATATTCATCTTAAGAGATTTGGATTCAATTATTTTATCTACAACATATGTATTTTTGTTAACAAATTAAAAATATATATAAACAAATACTAATTTATACCCATCTTTAAAATTTTAAAAAATATATTTAAATGATACCGTTCCGATTTTATATTGACGTCAAATAGTTTAACATTAAATATTTGTTGTTTTGGTCCTCTCTGATCAACAGCGACTTATATCTTTTGGTGCAAAATTTTATTATTTTAGATTAATTTTAATATTTTTTAATCTTTTGATCCTTAATTTATTTTATTTCCCCCCTTTTATTAGTGCTTTAGTTTTACCTACTACTTTGTGCCTTCATATTAACACCAAATCTCTTTAAAATTGGGTTTTGGGACAGTGAACAGTATAGCAATCCAACTTATTAGAACACGGGTTAAGTACGAGACTCAAATAAGATGGTAAACTTTTTTAATTTTATTCGGTGATTGAAAATTTAATTTTGTCTTAAAAATGAAATAATTTTAAAATTTATAGTCTGTGTCTATCTTTATATAAGCCAACAGAATATAAAGAATTAATTATCCGTCTAATAGATATTTTAAAAGTAAAAAAAATATGTAAAAGATTAATAATATACATCGATCGTATAATCCTCAGTATGGTTTAATTAATTTATATTGTCATTCTTAAGAAATGACATTCAAGACCTATAATGTTCGAGTTTTAATATATGGAACTCTTGTTTTAATCTATATTATGACTTTTGTGGTTTAAAAAATATATGCACAGATTAATCCTCTAAATTGTTTTAGTGGTAAAGATTCGAGTTCGAGTAGTTTATCTGCTAGATGTGCATAGTTTTGTCCATGTAGTAATTTTAAATCAGTATTTGTCTCCTCTTTTTAATTGCATCAATTTAGCCCTCACAAGCCGTCTGTTGTCAGTCATACACCATACCATTAAATAATTAATAATATTTGAGTTAACACGTGCGTATGCAATTTCTTTAATAAATTGATGTCCTCTAATATGATGACGACATGTCAATTTTGATGACGTGACAGTATAGTTGATATGTATTTTTTTTTATAAAAAAACACTGTAATTTTAAATAAATAATTCTAAAACTTTTCATTCGAAATATCAAATCATCAAAATTGACTCATCATCTTAGATACGGTGAGACAGTTAGCGATACCAACTGGTGTGTAAGCAGACAATGATCACACACACAGAATTCAACGATTCTGTTAATCAACAATAGTTAAAGCGTGAGATTAATACAATTTAAGAATTTGAAGGATAAATTGATACAACTAAAAGGAAAACAAATATTAATAATTTGATATTACTACATTGACAAAAGTATCTCTTAAACTATGGGATAGGATTCAGTTAGTGTAATTTTTTTTAAGTTTTACACGTTTTTGGATCGTTGGATAAGTGAAACAGATGACCGAGGTTAACAGTAGAATATGTGAAGATTATCGCTTCAGAAAAAGTAAATAGTTAATCTCAGCCATCCATTTCTCCCATCCAACGATCTAAAAAATATGTAAAAATTAAAAAAATTTACACTATGTAAGTGGATCCTCTCTCTTTCTCTCTCTCTCTCTATATATATATAACTCAATTACTTTTACACTATTTTTGGACCGTTGGAAAAGGGTAATAAGTGGCTAATACTATTTTTTTTATTTTTTCAAGTGACAATATTCACATTTTCTACTCTTAATCCCATTCATCCATTTATCTTCATCCAACCGTACAAAATATGTATAAAACTTTCAAGTTTTATATAATATAAAAAAATCATATATATATATATCACATAAATTCTTATCAAGAAATGATGTTACCTTAAAACAAAAGTAACACCTAGAAAATTAAATTAATAACCTTGTTACTCTTAAGTAATATATATGTAGAGATAGAGTACATCAAACATAAAAATCTTATTAAGAAATGATGCCACCTTAAAACAAAAGTTAAACCTAGAAGGTTAAATCAATAATTTTATTACTCTTAAGTCATTGTAGATGATACATTTCAATTTTATATTGGTATCAAATAGTTTAACATTAAAATTTTATTGTTTTTGTCTTTTCTAATCAATATCTCTTTATATCTTTGATACAAAATTTTTCATATTTTAATTAATTTTAAATACTTTTACCTTTTTTTTTTCCTTTGAATAGTGCTTTAGTTATACCTACTACTTTGTGCCATTATATTAACACCAGATCTCTATAAAATTGGCACATCTGTCATTGGCAAGCTCTTGTGCCAAAACCCAAAACTAGAGTGGAAGATGGTGCGGGTTCTTCTTATCGTGGTATTCATTTTGTCTACCTCCGGCGTCGTCCGATGCGCCCGAGCTGAAGGTGATGACGGTCACGGTTTTGCGAGAAGCCTCGACCCGAAGTTGTTAAGCCTAAAGGAAGAAAAGCTAAGCCATTTCCGAATTTATTGGCACGACATCACTAGTGGTAGTAACGCTACATCTATCTCGGTGGTTCAACCCTCAAATGTATCGGCGACGGGATTCGGAATAATCAACGTGATCGACGATCCATTAACGCTAGGGCCGAAATTAAGCTCGAAACTGGTGGGAAGGGCGCAAGGGTTCTACGCGCTGTCATCGCAAGAAGAACTTGGACTGTTGATGTCGATGAACTTCGCTTTCACAGAAGGGAAATACAACGGTAGCACGATTACGGTGCTGGGGAGGAACCCGGTTTTCCACAAGGTGAGGGAGATGCCGGTGATCGGAGGCAGCGGACTGTTCCGGTTCGCCAGAGGCTATGTTCAGGCAAGAACTTACACATTGAACATGAAGACGGGAGATGCCATAGTGGAGTATAATTGTTATGTGTTGCATTATTGAATCCTTGACCCATTTGCTTTACTTTGTTGTTAAGCTATATTGTCTTAATAATTGCATTGCCTACTTTTAATTACTTTTTTTGAGTGGATCGCCTAAGGGCCATGTTTTCATATTGTCTTTTTTAGTATAACCACCTACATTTACTTTATTAGTTTATTAATTCGAATTAAGTATTGTAGAAGTTCATTATAGAGTCGATCTTCTCAACCTAGTTTATTTCATTCACATCGTTAAAATTCGAGTCTCTGACATTATTTAAATAATCTAATACCTAAACTCATTAAACTAACTGATTATTAGTGTTATATTTTCGTAGAGTGAATACACCATATAACATAACCTTTTTAAATACCAAACTTTATTATATTATTCTTTTTCAACCACTTTACTTTCATCAATCATGAGAATCATATGGTAAAGCATCAAACGGTTCCAAAGGAAAGTGAGGGCTAAGTAAAGAAAATCGAGAAATCGAAAATCAGCTTGGATAGTTTATAAGTTAAATATTATGATAAATAAAATCGAATTGAATTTTAATTTTTTGTTTATAATGTAAAAGATTAAATATTTTATATTTAAGATAATAAAAATAACTTAAATATATTATATAAAAAATATTTTTCAAAAAAGCACTATAATATTTATGAATACACCATATAGCATATATTTTTTAAATACCAAACATTAAACCAATTTCAAATTATAATAGAGGATCGAGTTACAAATTCAAGAATGGTAGCATAAACAGGTAAAAGGGCATGACTATAATACAACTGTAAAATCAAAACACTTAAAAAGAAATGAAAAGAACGGAGATTCCGATGAAAGGCAGCACCAAAATCCAAAGCCAAACGCCGCCGCCGAGTGGCGAGAAGCCATTAAAGCCGCCGTTCCGACCTGCAAAAGACGACACCAAGCCTCTTCTTCAAGATCCGGTGAGTGACTTAAAATTCCAATCGAATTTCAGCACTTTGTTTCTGTTTTCTTTGTTGAAAATATTTGGGTTTTTGTTGTTTACAGATCCTGAGATCGGATCCAAAGGAAACAGAGGAAGCAGTGCTGCGGTTGCCTCCTTTTCCTCCGACGCTCTGTTGAAGTTTCTCCAAATTCCATTCCCCGTTTATCTATCTTTTAATTTGAACCAATAATTGTTTTGGCGGGGGGATACTTTAAATTGCTGCTAATTCTGGTTAGAGTTTTGGTACCATCTTCCTTGTTTATGCTTCTAATTTGGCCATTTTAAATTTAATTCGTGTTGTTATTCTAGTAAACAAATTTGTGTTATCTAGATCTCTACCAATTATACACGATACTTGACCAACAGCTGGTTGGTATATGGGACGAGGAACTAAATCTTTTAGTAAGGTTATGTTCAAATCTTAATTTGAATCGCTTTATAATGAGTCAATTTGATTTGAATTAATCGGACAATAATTTAAAAATTAATAATTAAACTAAAAAATTATACATGATACTTGATTAATATTTCCTCCGTCCCATTCAAATGATTCTTTATTGATTTCTTAAATTTACACTTATTTTATAAAATATATGTTTTAAAATTATTTAATTGAAAGTTTTTAAAATATTTTTTTTATATTTTTATTAATAATAAATGGTTAAAGCGAAATTTTTTCGACGCAATAAAAATCAAGAAGGGACAGTTTAACAGAGTTTGATTTCTTTACACGTCTCATCTGCAAGTAGATTGTGCATAACTCCGGGGATTATTGTGGTTGTAACATTGAGAAGGATGTGAATTTGAATGCACTTAAACACCTCTAATCCTTCAATTTAGTGATTTAGGAGCTTAATAGTTTAGATTGTATAAAAAAAAAAACTGCAAGTGAAAATCAGTTTTGTTAAAGGCTTAAGAGGTAAATAAGTGTTTAAATTATTTTTTTTTCAGTTAAGTGCTTAAAAAATTTTTCGAGCCAAATAGGTTCCTAACATTTTATTCCGTGACCTTATTTAAGGTTTTTCGTTAATTCTCACCTTTAAAAAACACGTTTCATCTCTTAAAAATTTCAAAATTATATTAAAAATACATAAAATTAATAAAACAAAATAAAAATAAAATATATCTTAAAATTTTTAAATATTTCCAAAATAGTTTTTAAATCCCTAACCCTAAATTCAACTACTTTTGTCGGCGTTGGCCGCATTTTCGACGACGAAATAAAGCACTCTTCTCTCACCAAACAACTTATACGTCGTTCGTCATTCTTCCTGCCGCCGTTCATTACGAATCGTTCGAAAAAATCATTCAACAATTTTGACGATTCGTACATCGCCGGTCAATTTCTGGCAATAGAGTGGTGAGAAAAATAGTCATGATAGTCTGACAACCGATGGAATAGGTAGTGGTATGACAATCAACGGCGAAATCAATATAAATTGAAATTTAAATTTTAGGGAGTTAAGAATTTTAAAATTTAAGAGCTGTATTGTAAAATTTAAAAAAAATATTTTTTAAAAAAATAAAAAAATTATTTATTTTTAATATAATTTTAAAATTTTCAAGAAATAACATGTCCTTTAACGATTGAAATTAACAAAAAAAATTTTAATAAGTGAATTTTTGAGCACATATTTAGCTTTAAAAATAGTTTGAGAACTTAATTAAAAAAAGTACATAGTTTGAACACCTACTTAACGGTTAAGCCTTTGTTGAAAATTACAGTAGGTGGAAATCGGAAACATGTTAAACTTTTTATAACATAATCCACGACTCAAACTAATCTGAATCCAAAAGCGAATCCAAGGAAAATATGAGTCCAAAATGATCTGAACCCACAAAAATTGATCTTCAAATTCAGAACTAAATTTAAAGAACATTGTCGAGAGTTCATTTCCAGTGAAACCCTTAAGCATTGATTGTACCAATATCATATGTATGCATATATATTACACATCATTGTATTTAACAGCAACTAGTAAAGAGTGTTAACACTTGAATTTCAAAATACAGAAACTAAATTAGAGGGGCCGAATTGCAATACAAGGACTTGATAGATATTTTAGACATCCTAATCTCAAAGAGATTTTTTTGGCCAAAACACCAATGTTTTTCCCAACAAGACTAGCCACCACTGATCCATTTCATGATACAGTTCTTCCATAGCATAGACAAGCAAGGTAGAGATTTTTTGCCCATTTTTCCTACACAGAATAATAAAATCCACATGGGAATAAAATACATACCCACATACGTACATACACATGAGAATTCGATATTGGTAGATGGTAGCAAGTTTTACATGCAGGGAGTATTACGATACAGGAAGCAAAAGAGAGCATTACCTTAACATGTGTGCTGGGAAATTGGGATGTGCGTAAAGTTTCTTGAGTTTCGTCGCCGGGTTTGCGCTTAGGAATGCTCAAGATTAGAGCAGCTTGATCCGAAGTTGCAGCTGTCGATGTGATTCTATAACCGCTATCCCAACGTCTGTGTATTCCTTCACTTGGATAGAGGAAATCAAGTTCCACAACCTACAAAATCGGTTGACAATAGTTAATAAGATAGAGGAGAAAAGACGGAAAGAACTCAAACAAGTGCAACTGAGATAAAACCTGGTCACTGAAGCCTGCATTACGAGACATAACAACACCCCATCGGCTCCCAGCAGTAGTCATCGAGGTGACATAAAAACCCTCTCTCCACTTTTTGTTTATCCACTTAAAGGGGAAAGATTCACTTACTTTATAAGATTGTTGAGTATATTGAGTACCTAAAGAGATTATCATGATTGAGAAACCTTGAGCCATAAAAGTAATTTCAAAAGAAAAAACAGTGGCTTGCTTATAGATATTGCAAGTCCTTGAAAAGTACAAACTCTGGTAAAAGAAACCCATCCATGTATCGGTAAAATGACTTTGAGACAAGTAGAATGGATAAGTTTCTTGCGTCAGGATGCATCTTTCTATCTACCATAGTTATGAGAACGGGAAGCATATAGATTAATTCAGTTCATATCTAGTTGATTCCCTCAGTTTCTGGCAACGCCAAAAATTATATCAAACGATGATTGAGAGAGTTGGTTCCTATGTCTATGCCTATATTGCTGAAAATTATATCAGAATAAAACGGGAAGGAGTATCTATGTCAAAGAAAAAACGTCACCATCAACTAAATCCTCAATATACTCCATTCTCCACCCCAATACATCTTGAGAGTTCTTTATTTTAGCGTTTATTTAACATTAAAACCACAATTTCATCAAACGATTTAGACAAACCAGAATAGGAACCGACCTTTGGACATAACAACAAGGGAGCTTCCACTGTTTGAACCAGCAATAGAACTAATATAATAGTTTTTCTCCCACTGATCCATGATCCATTCCTGTATATTTGGAAGAGCAAGCCACTCCTTAACATAAATATTTTACTTATAATATGAAAAATAAAATAAAAAATTGACATAGCAATCATAAAAATATGCAATAGGATGTAACCTTGTGTAGGAAGGAAGGTGAAAGCTCATAAACTTGGCTTGTAAAACCAGTCCCAGCATCCATAATTAATGCCCAAAGATTGGTACAAGATGCCACACAGCTTATTAGCAGACCATCTGCAATTCCTTTCTCCACATGTTGAGCCAACCTTGCATCAGCCACATTGTAATGATACCTAATTGCATGATTACAAACAGTTCAATTGAAAAACAAAATGCGTACAGTGAAGAAAAAAGGGGCAATGAAAACGGAAACTACTCCAAAATACCTCTGCTTCATAGGAGGCCTTGCATTGTAGATCGAAATCCACTGTGTAGCAGGAACACCAAGACGAACCTTCTTCTTGGGTTGATCATCTTCTTCGTCAAGATTCAACCTACCTCGCTTTTGGCCTACTTGATAAATAATCTACCAAATATTCATGATTACTATTAATCTGTTACAGATTTTCTGAAAGGAAGTCTTCAATGCAGATAATAGTGGGAGCCAGGGGAAACATTGGCCCGCTCCCCCAAGATCTTTTAACCCCTAGTATAGATACATGTTTACATAGAATACATTTAAATTGGCCTCCAAATTACTATTTTTATTTTTTCTGTGCAACCTAATTTTATGCATTGGCGAAAGGAGTTTAAAGAACAATATATTCTATAGAATTACTATTATTTTAGAATAAATAAAATAAGTATCAACATGCGCAACAGCATATACAAGTCTAATACAATTAAGTACCTTTTGAGCACCATCGGTGTTTATTGGCCTTATAGCTGGATTTGGTCCTATCAAGACCTCAAATAAGGATATTAGTTTGGAGTAGTTCGGCTCCTCGTCAAATTTCATATTCACCACAGTTTCAAGAAATTGTTTCAGTGGTGGAGGACAGAAGCAGCAAAGCATTTCAGGGGATGAAGCCATTTTCTTTTTGCAGACTAAGAATGATTTGTTGTCTCCCTTGATTTAGAATATAAAAGAAAGAATGAGAAAAAAAAATAGATTTAAGATGCTGAGTACTAAAATGTTTTTGATAGACAACTCACTGTGATGATTATATCGACCATACCTGATAGCCCTGCCATGGTAATCGACCTCGATGCAGGAATATGAGAGTATATGCCAGAGACTCAAGATCATCTCTTCTGCTGGCAGTTCTTCCCAAATGTGCATGGACACTTGCATACCGAACAGTTCCTCTGGCGAACACCAAAATTAGAGAACCGAATATTTCAGCAAAATAGTTGATTATAAACAAGTCTCCAGCTAGACAACAAATTATACACACCTAAACATATCAGGACGTTGATCATAATCAACATGCAGCCCACTGCTGCTATCTCTCCACTTTGTTGCTGTGATGTCATGGTGTAGATAAAACATAAGAAAATAATCTAAAATGAAAGTTAAAAGGGATATTGCAGGGATAAAATGAAATATACTCGCCTAGTCCAAGGTCGACAAGAAACAATTTCTTCTCTTGTGGTGTAGATGGTTGACCAAGTAGAAAGTTCTCGGGCTTAACATCCCCATGCACATAACTAGTATTACATAGGATCAACATTTGAAAAAACAGATGAAAACTAATATTATAAATTTATAGAGCTTACATGAAATGTAGTATTTCATACTAAAAATAATTAAAATAACCAACCCTTTGGAGTGCATCTTCTCTAGTATTGATAGGGACTCAACTGCAATACAAGCTACCATTTCTGCGGACATCCTGCATGTGAAATTAGGAACAAAAATTTTAAATACAAGATTAGCTGCTTATCCCGTAGAACATGAAAATATTGGGGGAGGGGGGGAGGAGTTTGTATACAATTTCTAGTGGAAAAATAAAATGATAAAGATCGAGGGAGTATTTTTGTTTCTTCAAGCTGTCTCTGATTGGAAAAGCTTGTATACAATTGTTGTCTGTCATTTCAGAATAAGTAAACAATGAAAAAAAAGGATGCAAGAGCAGGGATGGGGGAGAATTAATAAGGTAAATAAGACATGTCACTTACGCTTGCCCTGAAGAGTTCCAAACATCCCATAAGCTGGGCCCTAATATGTCCATAACCTGAAAACGAAAGTAGAAGTTAAACATGGATTTGAGATAGATATACACAAATAGAAGACCTCCAGATCATACCATCACATAATAGTCTCCTTGCTTTCCTTTGTAATGCACTTTGGGAACTCCATGACTGCCACCAAGAGCACTGTTCACCACAAGCTCAAAAAGCTATGTCAGACATAGTCGTGATTTAGAAATGCTAAAGTAAAGACTAGAAACACGATAGAAAACACCTACTTGTAAACTTGCCATTCATACGGAGGACCATAGTTACATCCTTTGCTGTTTCTATGCTCAAATTTCAGAGCTACCTAAAAAGAACACAAGAATAGAAACAGAACTAATATAAATAAAAAGAAATAGGATCATATCGATCTTTCTATACGCTTAAGATAGTTGAAGATGATCTACCTCCATGGCTGCAGATCCAGTTGCACGTTCGTTTCCACCGCTAACACGCCTTCCAACAAACACCTGACCAAATCCACCTTTACCGAGCTTTCTCTCTATTTTGTACATAGGAGATCCCCCAACTTGAACCTTGTGAAGTTAAAAAGGAAAATAAACCCAATTATCTGAACTGACTAAAAAAATTATCTGAACTGACTAAAAAATTATTTCGCACCACTAGAAAACAAAAATACCAAACGAGAAACTAAAAGAAAGAATTAAAATAGGTAGATCTTGACCGTTCTCTCATTCCCTCAAAATTCAACCCTTCCAAAAGTGTGAGTATAGCATATGTTAAACTAAAATTAATCACCATCGTTAACAAGTTTACTCCATTTTCCCCATCCGTCCACTTTCCATCTATTGTACCGAAATGAAGAAGTAAAACCCAAGTTCATCCCCTTTTTCTTTTTTCTCATTACAAGAAGCCCGAAAGTAATTGGTTTTCAACACTTCAACCAAAACAGAAAATATATAACTCAAACACGGACACTGAGTAAAAAGGCAATAAGAATGCTGCATTGAAAACATGGTAGCTTGGAACCATAAAAAGAACAACTATCAACAAGAAAGTACCCAAAAAAAAAAAAAACACAATACTTTAAAGCGCAGTTCAGAAAACACAAATTAAATAAAGGACAAGCATACCCTCTCAGGAAAAGGTGCAGTACTTCCCTCCTCTTCCTGTCCAGCAGCCTTGTTAGCACTCAACCCACCGCTATCGTCCCCCATCACAGCTTCCTTTCCTTTATCAACTTTTACCAACTCCTTCCTCTTGATATCGCTATCCCTCTCAGAAATCAAAATCACTTGATCCTCCTGATCCTCTCTACCGTTCGCAGCTACTACCACCTGAAGTTGATTCTCCTCCTTCAGTCTTTTCACCGCCAACCTAGTCCTCGGCCTACCAACCTCCGCGGCCGCAACCTCACGTTTCCGACCTTGATTCCTCCGCCTCGTCTGCTTTGTCTCTTGTTGCGTTTGCTGCTGGGCTAACGTTGTGCGGCGTCTACAGGCTCCTCTTCGAAGCTCAGGCATTTCGTAAACTCCATACAATTGAAAGGGAACACCAAAAATTCAATCATTGTATGCTTTCTTCTACGACGCCAGCCATGGAATGATTTACAATTTTTTTTTAAAATGGGGGATTTTAATCTCCTGTTTCGTGAAGAAACAATAAATCGAAACGACCAAGCAAATTTCGAGGGGGCTTAGGCTTAACAAGAGAGGATTCAAACACAAAGAAGAAGATTCGAAGCAAATCAAGGGTTTAGGGTTAGGGTTTGGGGGAAATTTGGAGAAATTTGTAAGGAAATATAGGAATGGAGTAAAAATTACAAAGAGAGGCGGAGACCGACAGCCGACTTTCAAAGTCGAATAATTGATATATACGAATGGAATTCGGGGTTTTGTGGTTGTGGTGGGGCCCTTATTTCCCTCCACGTCAGCAGTGAAATCGGAAAAAAAAAAATAAAGAAAAGACAAATCCCTTTGTGACGGGAAATTTTAAGGTGGGGTACAGTAAATACGGTTATAAATAAATTTTTATTATTATTTTTTTTTTGTAAGAATTTATGTAGAATTATATAATAATTTATAAGTATAACCGAAATTTTTAATAATTAAGTAAGAATTTGTAACTACATAATTTTTTTATCAATTTATTAAAAATTTATATAAATTTTATCTTAAATAAAAATTTATAAATATTTACTTTATTTTAACTGCACCTTAAGAGTGTCTCACTCTAAAATTACTGTTCATAACTAAAAGGGTTATATCAAATAAGTACTTAAAATGTATGACCTCTTTCATTTAGATATTAAATTTATAATGATACCAACCAAAAGCAAAAAAGATTACATTTTAAAAGATCCAATTTGTTGATTATAAAAGGACCTTGAAGCTCTTTTCATCAAGTTAATATTAATTGGATGCTTGAACACTTAAAAAATTTTATCGGTCTATTTACAAAGTATCTTCCAATTCTTCTACAGTACAATCATTCATTAGTTAATTAGACATTTCCGTTATCCAATTTAATTCAAGACTCCCATAATAGCTCATCGGGAGGTTCCATATCAAGATTTACTGATTCCCTTCCACTATTTTAATTTTTCCTTGAATCATAGACATCAGGAGACGTTAGAATTTCGATTTTTTTGTTGATCAGGCGACATCCGAATTTGAACTGAGGAATAAGGGATTTGCAGTCCCCGCCTTACCGCTCGGCCATGTCGCCAAAAGGCTACAGACAAAAAATGAGTGTATCCCCTTTTTTTATTTTTAGATCGGACCTATGCCTTCAATTGGTTATAATTAAAATATATAACACGTAAACATAAAATGATATTATATCTTTATTCAAAAAAATGATATTATATATCACTACTAATTTGATTAATTTATATAAAAAACTTCAATACATGTTTACGTATAAATTAATTTTAGTTTTAAGAGTTAAGTTTTAATTTAGAGTTTAAAGTTAAATGTTTATATTATAGGGTTTAAATTAAGATTAGTGTTTAAAATTTATGAGATGAGGTTTAAGGTTTAGAATTTAATTTTTTAGGGACAAAGTTGAAAATTTAAGATTTAAGTTTTATAGTGTAAATATGCAAATTTCTGTAAAAATTTAAGTTTTATAATATAAATATACAAACGTGTGTAAAATTAATTTTACACAGCCTTTATATTAAAATTTTACTCTTATAAAAAAAGAAAAAACTTCAATACACAAGGTGTGTAAACTTTAGTTTACACATGCTTTTTAATTTTAAAGTTAGAGTTATAGTTTAAGGTTTAAAATTTAGGGTTTAGATTTTAATGTTTAAAATTTAAAGATTAAAATTTAAGGATTTAAGTTTTAGACTGTTAGGGTTAAGAATTTAGAATTTAAATTTTATAAAGTAAAAATACAGACTTGTAAAATTTATTTTACACGGTCTGTGTATCAAAATTTTACCCTATAAAGAATTAGATCAAATTAAAACATAACATATACAATTGTACTTTAAAATTATAAATAATTGATAAATACATAAGTAAATACTTTTGTACTTTAAAATTATAAATAATTAATAAATACATAAATAAATACTTTTGTACTTTAAAATTATAAATAATTAATAAATACATAAATAAATACTTTTGTACTCACTCCAACTGCATTGATAACTTTTCTATAAAAAATATCCAAAATACAGTTCACAATATTTAGAGAACAGTAATATTTTAATTCCACATCATTACTTAATATCATAAAATATTACACTTAGTGCCATGTGTATGCCACATAGCATACTTAACAAAACCTGGTAAAAGGTGTTGACAATTGTCTTTTACAATACAAAAAAAAAAACTAGAGTAGGACTAGATTGCAACTTTTTCAACATTACAAGGACTTGAGACATACAACACATCCTAGTATCCACTCTAAACACATTTAAACATCAAAGGGGGGTGGGGGGGGAGAGATAGAGATAGTATGTAGGGGAAGAAAACAAACTCTTTTTCCCTCACAAAAACAGCCACCATTGATACAGATTTCATGATACAGTCCTTCCATAGCATAGACAAGCAAGATAGAGATTTTTTGACCATTTTTCCTACACAGAATAACAAAGCTCACATGAAAATTAATAATATATATTATATATAAACAGATAAATATACATTTAAAAATCACCACATAGATTTAAACATAATTAGAATATGATATAGATTGCATCTCATCATCAGCCATCAGTGATCATATTACCTTAACATGCGTGCTGGGAAATTGGGACGTGCGTAAAGTTTCTTGAGTTTCATCACCGGGTTTGCGCTTAGGGATGCTCAGGATCAGGGCAGCCTGGTCCGAAGTTGCAGCTGTTGATGTGATTCTATAACCATTATCCCAACGTCTGTGGATTCCTTCACTTGGATAGAGAAAATCAAGTTCCACAACCTACAAAAACGGCCAACGATAGTTAATAAGATAGCAGGTGCAGATGAGAGGATGGAACGAGTTCGAACAAATTCATACTAAACAAGATATCCAGTTATTAGGGTTGTGAAACCATGATGAGCAAAATACATTTATAGATCTTTTAATATTTTACAACTAATATTTTTTTATGATAGAGATAGGTTCCACTTGAATAATTTACGGTTTAATATGAACAGATACTTCTAGTGCAACTGAGAACAAACCTGATCGCTGAAGCCTGCATTGCGAGACATAACAACACCCCATCGGCTTCCAGCAGTTGCCATGGAAGTGACATAAAAGCCCTCTCTCCACTTTTTGTTTATCCACTTAAAAGGGAAAGATTCACTTACTTTATACGATTGTTGAGTGTATTGGGTTCCTACAACGGTTATCATTATTTAGAAATCCTGAGCCACAAAAGTAAATGGAAGGGGAAAAAAATAAAAGAAGAAACAAAGTTGTTTGCTCAGATCATAGAAATCATGTAGATGTACATTTTTTGATAAAGATATACTAGATTGAAGTACCATTCTGGTTTCTGTAAAAAGGTTTAGAACTAAATTGGTACTTGCATCAATTAAACATATTGAACAAAAGACACCATAGCAACTAAAACCTCAATATCCTCCTCCCCACCCCAACTCATCTTAAGACCTTCTGATTTTGACCTATACTTATCAATTTATTGCATCAAAACCGGAATTTCATCAGGCAATTTAGACAAACCAAAATATGAACTGACCTTTGGACATAACAACAAGGGAGCTTCCACTGTTAGAACCAGCAATAGAACTAATGTAAAAGTTCTTCTCCCACTGATCCATGATCCACTCCTGTATACTTGGTAGAATAAGTCATTCCTTAATACAAACGCTTTGGTTGTACTATGAAAAAGTTAGCAACCATAACAGTATTCAATAGGTCACCTTGTGTAAGAAGGAAGGTGAAAGCTCATAAACTTGGCTTGTGAAACCAGTTCCAGCATCCATAATTAATGCCCAAAGATTGGTACAAGAAGCCACACAGCTTATTAGCAGCCCATCTGCTATTCCTTTCTCCACATGTTGGGCCAACCTTGCATCAGCCACATTGTAGTGATACCTAATTGTATGACAACCAAACAATTAAATTGAAAAATCAAACAAGGAAAGCAAGTGTATATGAACATTTTTTCTCCTTATAGTCTACATGCAGAAAATACTCCAAAATACCTTTGCTTCATTGGAAGTCTTGCATTGTAGATTGAAATCCACTGTGTAGCAGGGACACCAAGACGAACCTTCTTCTTGGGTTGATCATCTTCTTCATCCATGTTCAACCTACCTCGCTTTTGGCCTACCTGATAAATAATCTACCAAAACATTCAACGAATTATGGTTATTATTCTAGCGTTTTTATACCTTAAAAAATATTAGTCATATATATAATTATTATTTGAAAACAAATAAAAAAGCATCACATGCAATATTCTTGACAACAAACACTAGTACACATAAATACCTTTTGAGCACCATCTGTGTTTATCGGCCTTACAGCTGGATTTGGTCCTATCAACTCCTCAAATAACGATATTAGTTTGGAGTAATTGGGTTCCTCATCAAATTTCATATTCACCACAATCTCAAGAAACTGTTTAAGTGGTGGAGGGCAGAAGCAGCAAAGCATTTCAGGTGAAGTAGCCATTTTCTTTTTGCAGACCAAGAATGATTTGTTGTCACCCTTAATTTGAAAGTAAAAGAAAGAATGAGCAAACAATACAGACGGCAATGAAAGTTGAAACAAGAATTTGATGTGCAATTCATTGTGATGATTATATCAGCCGTACCTGATACCCCTGCCATGGTAACCGGCCTCGATGTAGAAATATGAGTGTATACGCAAGTGACTCAAGATCATCTCTTCTACTAGCAGTTCTTCCCAAATGTGCATGAACACTTGCATATCGAACAGTTCCTCTGATGAATAGGAAAATTACAGAACACAATGATATCAGCAAAAGAGTTTATCATAAACAACTCTTCAACTAGACAAACATTATACACACCTAAACATATGAGGACGTTGATCATAATCAACATGCAGCCCACTGCTGCTATCTTTCCACTTTGTCGCTGCAATGTCGTGGTTTAGATCAAACATAGGAAAAGAGACTCAAATGAAAACATAAAGAGATATCGCAGGGACAAAAAAGAAAAAAATTACTTGCCTAAACCAAGGTCAACAAGAAACAACTTCTTCTCTTGTGGGGTAGATGGTTGACCAAGTAAAAAGTTCTCAGGCTTAACATCCCCATGCACATAACTGTATCACATAAGATTAACGTTCAAATCAAAAGTTGGTAGATACGAAGACAAAAAAGAGTTGAAAATTAGATGAAACCAACATTATAGATTTATAGAGCTTTCATGAAAACTAGCATCCATACTAAACATAATTAAAATAACATACCCTTTGGAGTGCATCTTTTCTAGTATTGATAGGGACTCTACTGCTATGCACGCTACCATTTCTGCAGACATCCTGCATGTGAAATTGAGAACAAAAAATTATATCCAAGATTAGTGGGTTTTTTTCCATGTTAGAGTTCACTTATCACATCGTTTATGCAAAGGATTACAAGGCCACAAATATTCCACAAGGAAGTGATAAATTTGGGGGAAAGCTTGCATACACTTTCTTTTTTTCCATGAAGGGTTAAGAAGACAACACTAAGGGAGTACTTTTGTTTGTTTGAGTTGTTTGTGTCTGATGGGAGAAACTGAAAACAATTGCTATTTGTCTGACATGGGTGGGAGTGCCAGATATAGGTGTGCGTCCGACATGGGTACATTCAATTTCTAAGTTTTTCCAACATATTTTGAGGGTCCTCGAGGTTAATAAAAGCCTTCAGCGTATGTTGACGCTCATTTCTAAATAAGGCAATAAGCAAAACCAAAAATAAGGGGGTGGGGGGGGGGGAGTCTTAACAAAGACAGGTCACTTACGTTTGCCCTGAAGAATTCCAAACATCCCATAAGCTGGGTCCTAATATGTCCATAACCTGAAAATACACAAGTGGAAGTTAAGCCAAGGATCTCAGATAGGTACACAAATAGAAGGACAAGGTGCGGATTATACCATCACATAATAGTCTCCTTGCTTTCCTTTGTAGTGCACTTTGGGAACTCCATGACTACCACCAAGAGCACTGTTTACCAAAAACTCAATACTCAGTATCAGATGGAGTCATAACATTCAGAAATGCTACAAAAAAGGCTAAGAAGGAAATACAGCCACATACTTGTAAACCTGCCATTCATAAGGAGGACCATAACTACAGCCTTTGCTGTTTCTATGCTCAAATTTCAGAGCTACCTAGAAGAATGCATAAATAGTAAGATAACTTATATTAATATCAAGAGTTGGGATTATATGGAACATTCTATGGTTTTGAGACAGTTGAAGATGGTTTACCTCCATGGCCGCAGAACCTGTTGCCCGTTCATTTCCCCCACTAACGCGTCTTCCAACAAACACCTGACCAAATCCACCTTTACCAAGCTTTCTATCGACCTTGTACATAGGTGATCCCCCAACTTGAACCTTGCCCAGTTAAAAGAAAAACAAATCCCATTAGTAGACAAAGTTCCTGGAATTAATTGGCTCTCAACATTTTTACCAGACAGCAATTACACAACATGAAGGACTAAAAAGGTGAAAGGGTGCTGTCATATAAAATATGAACGCTTGAAACCATAATAAAAACTATGAACAAGCACGTGCCAAAGACAACAATACGTTCAACAATAAAACAAAGCAGTTCATAAAATACAATAAAATTTTAATGAAAAAGGCAAAATCACAAGCATACCCTCACTGGGAAAGGTGCAGTATTCCCCTCCTCTTCTCGTCCGGCAGCTTTGTTAGCACTCAGCCCACCACTACCGTCCTCCATCGCAAATTCTTTATCAACTTTCACCAACTCCTCCCCCACAATATCGCTCTCTCTCCCCGAAATCACAGCCACCTGATGATGATTACAATTATGACCCTCTCTTACTTTTGCAGCTACAACAACCTGAGGACCGTCCTCCTCCTTCAGTCTTTTGGCGGCCAACCTCGTCCTCGTCCTACCTACCTCAACAGCCTCAGCCGCACGTTTCCGACCTCGATTCCCCTGCCTCGTTTGTTTCCCCGCTTCTTCCTGTTGCTGCTGCGGCTGCACTAACTTGGCGCGGCCTCCACAGACTCCTTTCCGAATCTCAGGCATTTCATAAACTCCATACAATGGAAACGAAAACCCACTAATTCCATCGTTGCCTAGTTTCTTCTACAACGGGAGCCATGAAAGAATTTTATTTGAAAACTAAAAAAGAAATGGGAGAAATTATATTTCCGCTTCGTAAAGAAACAAGAAATCGAATCGAGGAATATAAATTTGTGGGGGGCTTCGGTTTAATTAGAGAGAGGATTAAAACATGGGAGGGAAAATTCCAATTTCCAATTTTGAGGATCAGGGTTAGGGTTTAGAGGGGGAAATTTGGGGATAAAATGTAAGGGACTGAGAATTGGGGGATGGAAAGTGCCGCAGACCAACTCCCAATGTTTTATGTGGAAAATGTTTGCAAATGGAAAATCGTGCTTTGGGTTGCGGTGGGCCCATTTCTTGTCACGTCAGCACTCTCGATAAGAGAGACTTTTAACGTTTCATACATCTATCGTTATATATCAGTTTATTTCAAATATTTATTTATTAAATAATTGAAAATAAAACTCATATACTTATCGATTCAAGCTTTATATTACATTGTAATATATGAACATCTTCTTTTTTATTATTTTACTATTGGCACTCGTTATACATTCTTATTAATTTTGAATTATATAGTAATTCTTGAAATATTTTATGTAATTTATCATGATGATTCAAATTAGAGAAAAGTAAAATGTTGAAGCTATATTCATATCTTCATGTTCAAAATAAATTTATATAACTTTTTACAAATTAATACTTTATATATACACAAACATATTAATAATTTATTTATATAAGTATATTTTATTGACACGTTAATGGAGTATCCAATTCATATTAATTATGATGATTACATTTTAAGTATAAATTCATATACTTGAAGCTTAGATAATTGTAAATAATGTACAAGATACATTCTAGTTCTTTTAAAAAGCATCACATTTTCAATATGTACATATATATCATTCACTTATACAGTATTTTTTTTCTAAACTACTATAAAATTTCACCATTAAACAATAATATAACTAAAAATAAGTTCCATTTTTAATTGAAACTCCAAATTAGACACTTTTGAAGTTCCTAATAGAGTAATTAAATTAAATAAAAAAGGGAAATTAAAAACTAACACTTGAAAAATTTTCAGTGCTGAATTTGATCGGTTAACAGAAAAGACAAGCAACTACAAAAATGGTAGATTACAGTGGTAAAGAAGATCAAATGCCAGTGTTGGGATTGTTACCCGCAAGGATAAGGGAAATTTCCAACCCTCGGCTAAAAGCTTGGTTGAACATCAGCCTTGTCTGGAATGTCGAGATGAACGGGAACCACGAGAAAAACGCTATCGGAACAAATATCAGCATTCCCATTCCCGCATCGTATAACCGCGCTATTGACCGAATCGATTTCCACAACCCTATCTTTTTCACCAATGGTTTCCAAGCTGCAGCAATCTGCAATTTATATTTATATAGTTCCATGTGAATAAAAAGAGAACTCGGACGGAAATCGTTGCTCGTTAGCAGAAAAAATGTGAAGAGGAACTTACGGAGAGGATTCCCCATCCGGTTGGTACAAATGCTAAGGTGCAGGCAAATATGTCGGGGATGGTCAATTTTGTAAATACAACTGCAGCAGCTAAACCGGCTATTGCGAGCAAGAAGGAGAGCCCTTGGACGAAGCGCAGCAGCAGCTGGAAATTAACTGAAATCTTCTGGCTGAAGGTGAATACCTGTTTAAATCAAAGATAAAACACATTTATGAACCGAATGGCATTCATCAGTTCAAAAGCAACACTGATAAAAAAGTACAATCATATGTAGTATATATATAACGAACCTTGAAGAGAATTATAAGAACAGCAAGTGCAACCCAGGAATAGCCGTAAACCTACAGAGATGCAGACAATTCAAGGTACACAAAGTTCAAATTTATAAGAACTCCATTCAACAAGGCATAAACACACTGCTCTTCCATTCATTTTAATGTTTTTTATGTTTTTGTTCGGGTCTTTTCTTCACACCCAAGCATTTAGTTCACAATAAATCCCTCCAGAAGGAATAAATAAGGATCGGATATAGACATGAAAAATACACCGACCGTGACTTCATTGCCAAGGGCACATCTTGCGCCTTCCAATGCAGAGAATACAAAGAATTTATAGGTCTACAAGACTGATCTACTTCACAGAAACGGCAATGGAGAGGAACGGGTCAAGAAAATTTACCGTCAATGAAGTATTTGTTCCTTGTACATCTAGCTTGTAGACAATGCCATACTGGAAGATGAAGAATCTCAGACTTAAAATAGTCTCCAATATTCTTCCCCTCAGGGTGCGAATGTGCGACTGTAGATGCAAACAAAATAAGACGTTACTCCAAGTTTACTTTTGCTAGTCAATGCGAATTGGATTTATGTTTTCTACTCTTGGAAGCAAAAATGAGTGTGGTTTGATAAACGGAACAAATTAGACACTGAAAAATTAAGAAATGATTTCCGGAATTTTAGTGAATTTATGACAGAGATTTGGCATGGTACTTAACTAGAGAAAAGAATTTCATAACATGTAAGAAATATGCTTGCAAAATATATGTATTTGTGTGCAAGATTTCTATACATCAACATGCATCTATGAAGTTATGTATTCAACAACATACTTAGAATTTATAGGCACGAGAAATGACACGGTACAGAACAGATGCTTAAGCTCCATGTATCAGAAATGCAAAGAACATCGACATGCATCTATGAAATAATGTATTCTATGAGCGTAATGCAATTTGTTACGAATCAGCTGAATATTTAATCATTGTTGAAGAAACTACGAAGTTAACGTCCATGAATAACTGACACGTATTGTCTAAGCAACAGTTATATTAATAACGAAAATAATACCAGTTCTTCATCCCACCAAGCTTCCCAGCTTTCTGCTCCCTTAACTCCAATTCCACCCCTGTAAAGTAGCCAATTTGTCCAATCTCTGAAGTCCTCCACGATCCTTTAAAGAGAAAGGCAAAAGGGGTAACGTATTAGGAACGATCCCTTATCCAAAGAGAAATAAATAAAGGAAGATTGCTTACTTTTGCCACTCAAATCCAGAAGGATTGAACAGATAGGGGGCAAAAAGCCATGAAAGAGCCATAAACCAACTGCTAATTGAAAGAAGAATGTAGGACAATGCACCATCGTTATACCCATATGCGAGGTATACCACCAACAAAAGCACAACTTCTAGCCTGAGTGCACCACAAGAGCTTAACTTAATATGGCTCGTTCAGAAAAAATAAACATACACGCACACAAACATACACAGAGGGAGAGAGAGAGATACCCTTTAACAAAATGACTGCGAGAATATAGTCTGTAGTTCTCAGAGAATTTAATATGGCGTACCACAAAACCCCTACCAGTAGCTTGATACTGTTAAGAAACAAGTAATAAAACATGAGACTCAATAGATCCCAAAAATTTTTATAAAAAGGAAAGGAGAAAACAGGTACAATGAGACAAAGCATACCCTTGCACCACCATGCAGGATTGTCCGACCAAAATAATGAGTTCTTGTACCCAGAGAGAATGTGAAGAAAACAGTACAAAGCTGTAACTGCATTGTGATAAAACTGACAACAGCCTGCAGAATCAACCATATCATTGTTCCACTAACAAATAGAAAAATATTAAAAAGCACGCTATGCAGACAGAAAGTCTAACTGCATAATCCATAAAACTGACATTAGAATGGATTTATTACTAGTGATTTTATACGTAAGAAAATAGATATCAATTAAATGCATCATATA